>KZ061625.1:171454-210134 GCA_002091835.1 Anopheles maculatus | reverse complement strand
TTGCTGCCAGTTGTTTTTCTTTGTGCTCTTGAGCGTGAGTGTTTGCCCATCCTAGACAACGGACCCCCCAAACGTCAAATGTCACGTGCATGAAAACGTGTGAAAAATTCATGTAGAAAAGCGTACGTTTCGGAACCAACCGTTCGGCAATGGGGGAAGAAAAAAAAAACTCGTGGAACCCTCGTTTGCCGGCACCGTTTCCCAGAAGCGGTTGAAATAAATACATAAAAAATGCTTCCCGTTTGAAGGACATCGTTCCGGTTGGGGGAGAGTGGAGAGGGACTGGGAAGGTGGTGGAAGATACCCTAAAGGAAAGTAGGCACACGCTCACACTCGTATACGGGGAGCCTCCTCTTCCGACAAGGGTCACCGAAAGTAAAAACAACCAAACGGCAGTCCTCCGACCAAATGTTGGTCCAGCCGTTTGCTTGCGAGCACTTGACGAACGTACCGGGTGGATGGTAGATAAACCCGCTGGCCATCTGCAGGAAGCAAAGGGATACGTGAACACATCAAAGAATCTTGAGTGGTGGCAGGACGAACGATACATAAACATTGCTTATGAGAATCATTTTTTTTTTCGTGAGGTTGCTTTCGCTTGCTGCAGTCCCTTGGTTCGTGCGTAAACCTTTCATCACCTTTCACTGTCCGTTTGCTGTCGTCGGCTAAGAAATGTGTTTTTTGGTACATTTTTTGTTGTTGTTTTTAGCACCCGCCATGTAATACGCTTACACGATAGCTGACTTTTTTTTTGTGCGGCTCAAGTACCCATTCGATGACACGTGACAGAGGATGGCATCAGCAACATCCCTGTGTCACCGAATTTTTACATGCAGCATACCCCACCGGTCTATAAAATGTTTATCTTGAAACGGCCACCCGACGAAAGCCTCTTATCCGGTTTTGGGTAAGGTTGAGCACTGGTGAAAGAAAGAAAGAAAAAGCGAACGAAACGGAACAAAACCTCAATCGACAAAACACTGCCACACGGTGGACTATGATAACGCAGCTCGCACAAGGTGTCTCGGCACCGATCAGCTCAACCCCGTGATTCCTGCATGTTACACGATGAGTCAACAGTGTTTCTGTTCGTTCAGGGTGCTGGCGCTTCTTGCTTTTTATTTGTGGTGGAGCTACCACGCGGTACGAAGAGCAACATACTCCCACTCAACAGTGAATTGCATGATGTACTTCGCTGGGTGCGTTTTGCACTTTTTTGTTCGTGTCTCGTCATCGGATGAGAGGTAAAGACATTTTCCTACTGTCCCACGAAACACGTTGCGCTGATGAGGACGTGAAGTGCGAGCGCAAGTTACCAGCGGTAATAAGCTTCATCAACTGTCGGGTTTACTTAATTGAAAGCTTATGCCGTTGCAAACGGTGCACGGGAACGCCTTAAACGTACTTGCACCATACCCCTTAAGAAATGCTCCCCGAGCACAAGGACGTGTTTATGGTGGTAATAAAGTGACATTGACCCTAAGTGCATGACTTGTTCAGCTTAAAGGTTTCCCGCCCTTTCGTCGGCCTTTGTTGACTGGTGTTGGACCGTTTTGTTCACGGCACACGGTGCAACCCGTAGCCGCCGGTGCAGTGGTATGGTTTCCCAGCTTTTCACACCCATTGACCGGGGACCGTTTGGACGGAAAACGGATAAGTGAATGAATATTGCTGGGCCGTGTACTGCACCGTGTACTGTTTCAGACAGAAAGTGGGCTCAAGTATCCACTCCTCCAAACGAACGTGATGTAATGTCCTGGCCAGACATGGGCCATAACAGATAAACTACGTGGACTTTGCTGGAGACAAAACAAAAAGTTAGGTGGATTATTTTGCACGTAAAAAGACTGTCGAAGGACAATAGTTAACATATTTTTTTTGCAGTAAAGAGCCATTTTTTTCTGATGCAGTTGATTATTTCACATGTTACAATGACGTTTTCAAAATCCACAAGCTACTCTGGGGCTGGTTACAAAAATGAAACTTCGTGCAATGAGCACACTTCGGCGAATGGCATGCGAAACCACGGTACATCACAGAACTGGAAATCTGAACCTTAAGGGTTTTAACAGATTTTGCCGAAACAAAAACCAATTCCAGTTTTACTGGAAAACGCTCTACAAGGTACATTAGTTCCTGGATTGCTTAAAATATGTTTTACGGCTCGCTGTGTGAATCAAACAAAACAGTCTCACAAATTCCAAGACGATAAGATAAACAACCTCCCCGCAATGCTCTCACTATCAACAAAAGTTCGTATCGACAACGTTGAGCTTTTCCCCGGAGGGTAGACAAACTCGGTACGAAGCGCACACTCGGTTCCATCCCGTAGCCCGTAAAATGAACCACTGTTCGTGGGAAAATGCTCGACCCGGTGGAAGCGAATCATCGCAGATTGGCTTTGAAGCCGAATGGTTTCACCGGTGGAAGGAAAAACAACTGCCAGCAAATGTGTAAAGGTGCGCCCCGAGGTATATTCTTTGATCTGGGGGTATTTATTCGGACGAAACAGATAAAAACAGCCCCGCGTCAAAGGTGGAAATGCATTAGCCGCGTAGTCCGAACAGTTCGGGAGTGCAACCAACGGCAAACCTGGGGGGGATGCGTATCCGCACGGGCACAAAAAGAGCAGCAGCTGAGCAGTGCTGAGTGTAAGAAAAACACAAACCAATAAAGCTTAGACGCTCGCCATGCACCGTCCACACCGTCCAAAAAAAAGCCGTCATGGGAGAAATATTGCTGAACGACCAGGCGCCTCCATGGGGCAGTTTTGCTTATTTTTTCTTCCCAATGCCCTTTTTTTTGTACCTACACTGCTCCTTATTTTGAAGCTTGAATAAACAACAACAACATGGGCAAAGAAAGCAAAACCTACCCGAATACCTAGTTCAGTGCTCTCAATTTGCTCACCAAACAGCTTCATTGGTCTTTTGGCTTTGCAGCGAGACCACACCGGCACGGAGCAAGTGTCTTACAAAACAGCGGCAAACCTTTTGTGTCGGAAACCATCATCGTCGGCCTCGGTCAGCATCGTCGATTCGCCGTGAAACCACATCGCACTCGTTCTCTCTCTCTCTGCCCACGCGAAACACACAAATGTCAATATCAGGAATCGATCGAGGCGCAGCAAAAATATCCATTTCGCTTATCGAAATCAATTATCGACCCGAACGGGAACGGAAAGTGCTGCCCCCCTCCCCAAAGAAAAAGGGGATTTTCGCGTCGTGAAAATAACGATATTCATGAGGTGATGGCCTTTTTGTCGTTTGATAGCGCGATGCCAAGGGAAGCAATTGGGAAGGAGAGGAAAAGTTTTGATGCCGAGATTGTTTGCATTGGTCGCTGGTAACGAAGGGGTCGTCACAGGGACCACTGGCACGCGTCTGAGGGTGAAAATGGAAGACAGTTTGGTGAAGAAAAATAAATCCACTGTCTGTCGAACCTTTAGCTAAATTCGATGCTTTCGGTTGCTTTTTTTTCTTCCATTTTTATTCCAAATTTTCCCTACCATTGACTGGAAGGCAAACACAATCATCCCAGACAGTGGGGACAAAATTCGGACGGGTTTTGCTAAGATTTGTCCTATTCATTCGTTTCTTCCAACGATCAGTCTATGGTGTCATCGGATTTTGGTTGATTTTAATATTCATAACGGCTTTATTACGACGTGCCTCGAGCTGCGCAACGAACGTTCGAAAAAGAAAGCAAGAAAGTACAGCCAGCGCTTCAAATACGCACCATCGCTGGAGAAAGGACGCAATCAATGAAAACGGATCGAAAAGTTCGATTTCAGATTTCGACCCATCCGACCCATTCGGTCAACAATCGCACAGCTTGTGTATTTTGTTAGCCAATCTATCAATACAATCCTCGCGCGTTCCATCACCACTTGCTTCGCGTCGAGATGGTAAACGGTTGGTTGCCCCCACTCGGGTTTTCCCGTCGCGCACAAAAACTGAAACGGTTGCAAGAAAAATGGGCAGCAAATGACTGGCCATTAGGCAAATTGTAGCTCTGGTTGCAAATTTGCTTCCATTTCGCGCAACTGCTTGCTGTGACGATGAAATATTCATAGTTGGGTCGAGCGTTTAATGTTGCAAAATGCAACATTGACATAAATTTATAAATCAATGTTTTATTGCTAAGGTACGCCCCTTTTCTGATGCGGAAGGTATGGTAGGTAGAACTAGCCGGAAGGTAGAACTGATTTTACTGCACGAGTCACAGAACACGTTACGTTACAGTGCGTTGAATAAATTATCGCTACAAAATGTTGAAATATTGAACTGTTTACAGCAAATGGTTGGTTTGTGAGAAGCATTATAAGGTATACTAAATCGGGTGTTCAATCGCTTACGTTTGGTAAAGATTATTATCGCATAACAAGAATACTCTATCCTCCTAAGAGTAAGCCATTGTATGATAAACATGACCTAGCAGGTCGCTAGAGTAAGACGTCGCCTTACTAAATCGTGTAACATTTGTAGAACATTCTGATGATTTTGAATTAATAAGAAAAAGTCTTGAAACACTGCTCAGTTGATTGTTAATTTATTCAAAATTTTACTCATATTGTCATTCAACTCTAACATAATGCATTTAACGAGTGTGATGCCCATTGCATATTTTAAGGCGTGTAATGAATTTTTATTCACGGAATTAAGTACATTAGTACCGTTTTAAATCCTGCAAGGTAATTTGAACACTACAAGACAGTAATGCCCGAATACTTCGTCAGAAATGTCAATCATTTCAAGAACCATATATCATACCTGCTTTGAATCCTTCGCTTTTCACCTGCACCCACTTGCCACCGCCGATCATCAGCAACAGCATTAGCCGAACTATCGAGGCGAATTTATGCCGCAATTCCTTCGTAGCAACAACCAGACACACCTTTACCACACTGCACAGTGCCCTCCGACACCGTGACACCTCCGTTACGTACCCGCACAACAAAGCAGGGCTATGAACCTCCAAAACACCCCGACACGATCTCACTCACTTTGCACTGGAAAACACTGCACTATACCTACACTTCTGCCCGACCCAAACACGAACGCACCCCCTACTATCAACACACCACAAACACACCCGCGCGAAAACACACACACACACACAATACGATGCACTACGACTCGTCGTAATCCGGCACAGGATCTTCGCAATGATCTTCACGCACACCGTACACTATCGAACGAATGTGGTTCACCACAATGCACCGACTGGCGCACCATTCTGCCATTGGTAGCTAGCACACCTAGCGAGAGCATCTTCTTTCACATTCGCAACCATTCCGTTGCTTCCCGCTGTGTGATAGTTGATCGCGCGAGTCATACACACACTCGCACACGACAATTGAACTGTGCGTGGTTCGTGCGCTTTGCAAACGTACACAATCCGGATCCGGTTCCTCACACTACACGATGGTGTGTAACGCTGTAACGAGAACAAAGGCTTACGGCATGAATGAATGCCAATCATTTTCGTGGGAAGTTGTTCGGGGAATACTCTGAGCAGTGAACGCAATAAACATTTGACGGTATAGAAGAAAATAAGATGTTTGGAAAGGTGTGAAACAGATGGAATTGAATTTTGTGTCGAGAGTAGAAGCTAAAAATTTGTTGTATTCTAATTTAAAAGAATAATTTCCACCATTAACAACTGAACGACGAATAGGCGATCTTCCTAACAACCTTTTTCTCGCACAACAATAAACCATTAAAGGTCGCAAACTAGTGAGCGTTTTCCATTTTAATGCTTCACCCATTCACATTCAAATCTGGGGTTTTTTGACAAAGCGTTTCATTGCTAACACTGTTGTGCTCGTGATTTGATTTTAAAAGAGAAAATTCGCACAACTTCATCATCTGTATTTCAGCACGAATCAAATCGAGTCCTCTCCCGATCGTGCATGTGCGAGCAAATGTGCGTGTATGCACGTCAAACGTAAAGTTCATTACGTTCGGGAAGCCTAACCATTTGTCTGTGTGTGCTTCACTTCCTTTCAATAGTACCCAATTAGCGTCGGAATGGAAAGCTTCGTGAGAAAAACGATGAATGCGTTTCCTCCTCGCAATAACAAAAATAAAAAAGCCAGCTCGAGTGACAACGGGCCGTTGCCGGGGATTTAAATCGTCCGCAGTTAGCGGTGAGTCGGTGAGCCAGTTGCTGTCATCACGAAACCAAGTGCAATATCGTTCAGACCGTTAGCAGTTGTCGATTTGAATGGTTCCGTTGCTTGTTTTTTTTCGGAGCGCTTTTTGTGTCGTTCGCACCAGGACGGTTTTTTTGTGGCACTTGACGTCGACCAGTGGTCTTGTGTGAAAAGTGCATTTTTCGTTCGTTCTTTTATCACAGTAGGCTGATGGTGATGGTGTTGTATTTTGTTTGATTGCTGACAGTCTATCGGGCATCGGAGCCGGTGATCGTCTGCAAAAAGAGTAAAAAAAGTGAAGAAGAAAAAACATGTCAGACACATAATCACATTGAATGCGGGTCAAAACAGAGCAAAGTGAACGAAAAGTGAAAGTTTTAATTGTTTCCAAGCAGACGAAAACAAAATAAAATAAAAAAACCCGTTCAGTACCCGTTCGTACCATCGGTAAACAGGAGTAAATGCGCTTAAATTGATGTTGGAAAGCATATGAAGCACGGTTTGTATGTGCAAGTATAGGAAAGATCCACTACCCGGTTCGGTTCACGGTTCTTTTAACTCAACGCGAACGGATAAAATTATTCGAATCACGTTTCTGGCGTGATCCAATGTAATTTTTGCTACCACGCTACCGAAACCCCTGAAATGTGACCGAAGATTTATGTACTAGCTGATGCGGAGAACCAACGCTCTGCAATGATCCTCAACAACAACACAAAAAGTTTCTTCATTTTATTTGGAGCGTAAGTGTGTGTGTGTGTGTGTGTGTGTACGGCAAGGATGATCAGAACACTGTTGTAGTTTATTTTCTTGCCACATGCATGCAAACGCCATTGAGCAAAGTTTCGGTTTCGCTCCGATTACATCGCGTGAATTCGGTAGAGTCGGTAGCCGGTAGCCGAAAAACAAGTAAATTGTCATAACACCAAGGAGGACGGAAAAATAGATGAAGTAATTGAATACGGCGAAACAAACCGTACCGAGGAGGGGGAAAAAAAGAGGCAAACATAATATCGAATCCTGCAGCACTCATAATGTACTGGTTAGCCCTCGCTATAAGATTCTGGCCCATGTTCTGCGGCATCGCATTACGAAGCACGTACAGGCGGTGTGTATGTGTGTGACTGTGAAAAGCTTCACATCAATTGATGAAGACGGCAAACAGAGATGGAAAAGAAACGGCCCAAAACCTAATTACTGGCGGATACAATCTGACCACTCATAAATAATCATGAACGCTTTATTAAATGTAGCCGAAACTACCACCAGCAAACCGAGCAGGGTATGTGTGTGTGTGCGTTAGTGGGGTACTATCGAGGTGAAAAGTGGAAAAGCAGAAAGCCACGATAAAACACGTGCTGGGAATGTTTTTTTGGGACAGAGAAAAGTTCAGCATCGCTTTTTTTTCGTTACGTTTACTGCAGCTGATGACCAACTAGCACGGACCCACCTTTCGTTGGTTGCACTAAATCGAGGACAATGACGGTGTAGTCAATAAGCAGGGACACAAAAAAAATCTTGATTTAGTTTCGCTTTTTGTGTTGTTTTTATGTTGAAGATGTTACAATGTTGTGCAATTGGTTTGGTTGGCATCGTTTTTCTTTCAAGCTACTCATTTTACTCACCAAACGAGCTTGCAATGTCGCTTGACGTGCCCAAGAAAGAAGATACTTTGATTGGATTAATCTCAATAAAGTGATAAGTTTATGTTGCACACGTAACAAATAAACGTAGCAGAATCAAGATTGAAGCATCACAGAGAAAAAAAAAAGCTTCAGAGCAAATGTTTCTCTAAACAAAATTTAAATTTAATATTATACAAGTATGGTGAAATTGCAGCTGAATACTAAATAATTTCGAAAACTGCAGCTGTTGTTATGGCATTCTTTTGCCGTATCTTGAGCCCCACTGAAAATTCCTCTCTGTGTCTTCTATCTATTATCTAGTTTTACGATATTAAAAATTCTGTTTTCTATTATCAAACTAAGCATGGCTAAACAATTTATTATGTAGATCGAACCGCTTTGAATGAAATATCGTTTCTTAATAATCGTGACACTTTCCATTACTCACTGCAGCTGCATTTGCTTGCTGGTGGTAGCTTTACATGCAAAATTCAAATGCAGCAACCGACCGTAATGAACCTTCATCATCATCATCATCATCCTACAGTACCGACCTTTCCTTCAAGTCCACCGGTTCAAGGTTACCCACCAGCAGTGATTGGAATAAATTAAAGACCTCTCCATCCGTCCGCGAGAAACGAGAAAGAAAAATGGCCCAAACCATTTACAGGCAAATGAGCCAGTAATGATTTCGCACGAATCCTGACGCCAGCAAACGCAAACGCAGTATGAAAGATGATTGTTCTTACAAGGTACACGCGCTCCCCACGGTCCCGGTTTTTACGAAATATTCAACTGCTTGCTTCCTGCCCGCCAGCGACAAGCTTCTCTCTAGGCACGTGTTTCCATTGTGTCAGCGGTGGGCATTTGCACGAGTGGATTTTGACCCTCGGCCAACATTTTGGTCGGCGTTGTAGTCGACAGTGTGCCAGGATTTTTTTTTCGAGTTTCGGACTTTTTTTTGGAATTAATTTGTATAATTTATTAGATTTTAGTGGAAAGTTATTCGCGACCATGGTCACGGCGGTGGTCTCGGTGTTGGAAAAATTGTGGGAAAGCACACACACAAGCAGAAAAAAACACCCCTGAAAGGTGAAAGGGCGAATGAGCTTTTGGAAAAAGCTGAGTCGGTACGCAAATCAAATGCGTTTCATTTCTATTTAATTTCAGCCTTAAGAAGTTTCGTTTTTCTTTTATCCAGCTGTTCCACTGAGGTGAGTGTTTTTTTTTTCTTCTCCGTCTTTCAATCTCGCTCCTCAAGTGGCTGTATTTTGCTGTTGTTGGTGGATTAGTTTAGTCTAGGCTTATTTTCTTACGCTTACTCTGGTCTCTGGTCCCGCGGCCATTGTTGAGAGTTAATTTTTTTTTTGTACGCTTCGTTTCTTACGCATTTTGTTTCGTACTCAGCAAAACATGATTGTTCTTTGTACGTTCTTATCGTTCCGGAGTAAGGATGAAAAAATATGAATTGCACAACAACATATTCTTAACAAAAAAAAAAACCACCCAAAACACTCACACACAAAACCTTCGGCACATTGTTGTGCAAAGCTTGCGATTTTTTACACTTTCAGCCCTTAGCCGTACATCGTGCCAACGCTAAGAATGTGTTTGTTTCACATAATGACCTAAGGCACGATTTTTCCGCTTCGCTTTTCCACCGTCCTTGGTTGCGTTTGCTTTCGCACGATTTCCAAATCTTTCACGCGGGAGCATCCCGTTTTTTTTCTTCTGTCTCGGCTCGCGAGCGATTTTTCTCAGCAGCACTTTTCCGCTGCCTGGGAATGCGTGAGCCGTCACATACCGGAGACGAACCGTGGTTGCTACACTCACTGACAAAACGGCATAAATCAGGGGCAAAATTAATGATTGCAAAGCGCGTCCCAACAACGGAAACCAACCCGGTGGCACTGGCGGTGAAATGTTACTAAGGGCATGAAATAAATTTTCATTTCAAGATGAAAGTGCTATTTTTCAAGCTCACGGTTGCACGTCACCCCGGAGCAGCTGGGCAACAACATGTTTATTCAAATATGTTGCTTGCTGTGCGCCTTCTGGCACCATTCTCGCCGGTCGCCGGATCGAGAGCCTGGAGAGATTGAAATACGTCGAGATGGACCGCCGCCCGATGGGAAAGCTGACTCCGCAAGGAAACAGTCACTCCAGACGTCACTCTAGACGGAAGCAAACGAACCGACCCAGCCAAATAAACGCTTTTTCACAAACGAACTCGCTGCTGGTCACGGGGGTGGGCCGTTGCTTGCCCTCCAGCATGGTGGCAAGCGCTGGGATAGGGAAAACAAAATAGATTTCCTCACCCGACGTGCTGGCATCGAGGGGCGGATCGTGGAACGATGTAAAACACAACGAACTGTGCATGTACAGAGAAGCAGGAAGGAGAACAGGAAAACCTTACCATCGGAAGCAAATCCAAGGCACTTAATAGCTTTTTATCATCGGCACCGGGCCGCCTCCGGGATAGTGGAAGTTGGCTGGAGGTTTTTTTGTTTTTCGCTTCAAATGCTTGCCTGGCTTTTCTTTTTATTTCTTTCGAACAGAGCAATTCTTTTACACGCTGGGATTCGTTTTGTTTCAGATTTTGTTTTTCCGTTTCGTCTGCTTCGAGGAATTATTTTCAATGACAGTAAAATATGTCCGGAAGCTAAATCGTTCGTCGACTGGCCAGAACAGTGTGCAAGGGCTGGTTGGGTTTGATGGTGGAATGCATTGTTTGCAACGATTTAATTGATTTTGTAGCGCAGTTGAGCTAAATTGAAAATTATTTTTAATTTTTGTTTTGTGCGCTACGTCAAGCGCTATATAACATTTGTTCCACTACTTAAAAAAAGTCTCTACCTGTACAAATTATCTAAAAAAAAACACTTAGAGTTATACAATTTGTGAATAGTTAGAGTACGTTAAAAGTTGTTATTGTAGCTTTTCGTTTGTCGTGATTAAATTTAATTGATCTGTGCTTTTATGGAAGCTTTATATAGTTCTTTATGCTCAAACAAGTTAACGTCCTTAGAAGATTTCCTTGTGTCGCCGGAATATCACGGTATGAAAAAATCGCATTCATCAATTGCTTCACAGAACCATCGCACAGATCAATTAAATTTAGCGCTATATAACATTTGTTCCACTACTTAAAAAAAGTCTCTACCTGTACAAATTATCTAAAAAAAAACACTTAGAGTTATACAATTTGTGAATAGTTAGAGTACGTTAAAAGTTGTTATTGTAGCTTTTCGTTTGTCGTGATTAAATTTAATTGTTCTGTGCTTTTATGAAAGCTTTATACAGTTCTTTATGCTCAAACAAGTTAACGTCCTTAGAAGATTTCCTTGTGTCGCCGGAATATCACGGTATGAAAAAATCGCATTCATCAATTGCTTCACAGAACCATCGCACCCATTAGCAAACAATTCCTAACGAGTCACAACACTCCACAGCACTTGGAAATTTTCAAAGGGGTTGAAAATCGTTTTCTTGGTGAGATTATGAGATGCTTCAACGTTCATGATGAAGCTCGGTCCCAATATCATTGGCAAGCGTGCAAAGAAGCGAGCCAAGCGCAAAAGATAGCGAAACGAGCGAACAACGACTTCAAACAAGTTCCCGTAAGCCGGTCCCACTGTACTGGGAATCCGTAATCGGATCTTAATATTCCATTGCCCCAACCGGGACCGCCTCAAGATTCTTCAGGTGGTGTTGAGTGAAACTTCAAACGGAGCTTGGACGATAGGGATGCATACGGGATACGGATCCGAAGGGAAGAAATAATTGCCGCTGAAAGGTGCCGATGGTGATGAAACCGATGCTGGTAGAGTCGGTATTATTTTTTTTGCGATAGTATTTCAGTCAAGTAATAACGCAGGTGAGTCGACAGACCGGTCTGTTTGAGGTTCGAGTAATGATGTTGTATCCAATCTAGATTTTCCAACATCCTGGAAAATCTCCATATTAAAACAATATCTTCAGGTGTGTTTTAAAATCTGATTAAATTATCATTCCGCTAAAGGAATTGCCATTTTGAACTTGGTGCCGAGACAGTCTTTAAATGAATCTTAATCATTTAAGTGGAAACTGCGATACGAGATACTGCGCTAGACGCTAAACGATAAGGCACCACCATCCACTTAAATGTGCCGAACAAGTGTGTGTGTGTGACACACACACACACACACACACACACACACCAAAGACACCCCCATCGCATCTTCTAGTTTCTCGGCGCAAGGCAAAGATCGGCTACGAGGGTTTTTGTTCGTTTGCCGCACTTGAGGCATGACATTAATTGACATGCAAGAGCTGATTGCGGTGGGTAGATAAGGAAAACTTTCGGTGATACAACCGAAACAACCATCCCATACCCCGAGCATTCCATTCCGAAACCTCAATCGAACAACCCTTCCTGGGCGAATGGGCGGTCCTCAGCGGCGGTCCTTCCCGGGCTCTTCGCCAAGCCCCAGGTTTCAAAATTAATTCAAACTACCAATTAAGATAGAAACTTTACCCGAACCGGGTTCTCTTACACTTTTTACCGTCCCTACTTTTCTAAACGAACTCTAAGCTTCATTGGACCGATCGGTCTTCGCCGCCATCAAACAGACCGAAGAATTCTTCGCAGACGCCCTTCCCTTCCAATGCTTCGTGCTGCACCGCAATCAGCTTAACCCGATTCACGCTCGATACGCTGCCAACGAGACGGATCCGGAACGAGCCGGAAAACTGTACTGACTGGTTTCCCTTCTGAAGACACACACACAGAAAGAGAGCGAGTTGTCGGCCTCATTTGCTAGTGTGGTGCGGTTAGTTGTCAACCTTATTTGCCACCACTCGTTTGGGGCCACTTCCTGGTCTGTGTTGTGTTGCCTGCTTAGGACCAAAAATAGATCCTGAGAAATGCGGATGGACGGGTTTGGGTTGCTTTTCTTTCATCGGGAAAACCATGATTGAAACAACCGACAGTTAAACAAACATTTGCTTATACCACTAGAGCGATGAGGGGGAAGTGTTACCAATTTTTAATCAGGAAATCATTTGTCGTTAGCGAACATAAAAATTTAACTTAAAATTAGTTTCCTCTCTAATAAAGTTTCGAGCTGAACTAGATGAATGTAGTTGTGATTAGTAAAAGCATCAATTAATATCCCATCGCTTGATGTTGTATCCAATCTAGATTTTCCAACATCCTGGAAAATCTCCATATTAAAACAATATCTTCAGGTGTGTTTTAAAATCTGATTAAATTATCATTCCGCTAAAGGAATTGCCATTTTGAACTTGGTGCCGAGACAGTCTTTAAATGAATCTTAATCATTTAAGTGGAAACTGCGATACGAGATACTGCGCTAGACGCTAAACGATAAGGCACCACCATCCACTTAAATGTGCCGAACAAGTGTGTGTGTATACACGTATGTGTCTGTTTAGTTCCTCCGTGAATGTTCTATTCTACTGAGCACCGCTTCCGGTTCGTTAAAGGACACCAATCTTCTTTCTCTCTTTGGCTGGTTTGCTGACGAGTAAATTCGAGCGCAAAAATAGCGGAAAGCAATTTTGAAGCAATTTTCAGTCAACAAGCAACAAAATGGGGACACAAATACACTCCCAAACGGGCGCTCACACACATGCACGAACCGGAGAAAGGTTTTCCTTTCTATCGGATTCGACGCGATCCGGGCCACTTCAGGAGGCTCAGGATGTTGTGTAAGCCTAGGAACGTGCCCAACCTCGACCATGGTGGGATGATTTTCATGTAGTGAAATTTAAATTTTCATAAACAGTTCGCTCCATTTCGGGGCGGGATTCGTCGGGGTGGTGGAAACTCGGTGCGAGAGAAATTCGCATTTTCCATTCTCGTGCCTCGCACGTTACGCCAAAAAATGTCGAACCGAGAGCGCTCGGTGTAACACTTTACACCAAGAAAAAATAAAAGAGGCACGAAAACGCACCGAACCATGAAGTTACTGGCGGATGTGTTGATGTTGATGGAAAACAGTGCTTAACGGGAAGGGGGGGCCTGTAACCAGTTCGCTGGTAGAGGGAACAGTGCGCTTAACCTTACCGGTTTCGGTTATTTATTCCACTCACACACGTCACTCAAACTGCTGTTGGTATTTTTTTTTTCGTGAGTTTTTACCAACGACATCGACACCTTCAAGTATCTTCCACAGGGAGCGTGCCCGGTTGGTGAAGGATGGGTGTGAAGCCGGCGGAAAACAGGTGGCTTAATGCAATCGGTTTCTGCCTACCGAGTCAGCATCCCGTGTCAGTGACGGCAGCAACACAAACCACCATTTTGCACCATCCGTTCGCACACATGGCGGAAAGGCGGAAGTTGATAACAAAATTATCAAAATGCGTAACGAAATTAATGCATACGTTCGCCTTCGTTTCACACCGAAGAAACCACCAACAACAAAAAAAAAACGCTCCATTTTTACTTGCTGGTAATGGAGAAACGGCCAACCGTACATAAATTATTCACGAGCATTTCACTTCCATCTCGTAGGTTTATTTGCAGGTGGAAAGTACGTTTTTAGGTTTTAGAGCGCATCGCATAAATTCTGGGAAGTTGCGAAAGACGCGACATGATTCGAATATAATCCAATTAAAGGATGCGGTTAGTACACGTGAACGTAAGGTTCCATAAACACTCGGAGTCGGAAGTAAAGCATCCGTTAGGACATCATGTTTTGCGACGAAAAATACACTCTGTATAGTCATTTCAAATGTGTTGGAATTTTTAAGGAAAATTCACACGCTCCAGTGCCTATTGATGATCCAAGTTACAAAATTTTGCTGTTAGCTGTAACGATATCGATGGTATTTGATGTGTTTCTTGGAACCTCCCCGTAACATTGATGTTTTTCAATGGAAAGGGATATCATACGTTTGATGGGTTAGTCCTGGTATTGAAACTATAACGAATTTCCACTTTCCACAGTACCAAGAACAGGACAGTTATCCCGAACCAGAATAGTTTTGATTGATTAGGTTTTAGCTCGACCGCAAGGTAAACTGTATATTTTTATCAGAAAAAAAAATACGTATTGTAATGCAAATAAGACTATAGAGTTTCTCACGAAAAGAGTTTTTCACAGTAAAACGAACTATTTTAGTTATGCATTTTCATATGAATTGTCGATGGAATATTCCGACTAGCGCATTACTACTCCGCACTATTTAAACAACATGCTTATAGAAACTAAGAATTTTACAACAAAAATTCATAAGTTAAACTATGTTGAACAAACGATATTGTATTGTACGAAACACTATAACATACAACGTTCAAGTATTATATCCTTGACTCTTATCAGTCATAAAATTTGTTGATAATAGTTTTCTTAATCAATCGTGCTAAGCATTATAACGAGCAGCAATTATTTAATTAAAAGCTTTCTCTAAGTTATCGTAGCCATGTTTGAGGCTAACAATATTTCTAATTGTGCCTTCTACGCCTTTTTTGCTCATTACAACTTTTTTTTATAAAACATTTATTTACAAACGTGCTTACAAATAGAGACAACAATTTACAAAAAAACATTTAAACATTTAAAACAAAGAATAACGAAGGTCAATCGCATCATCATTGTTTCCAATGATGTGAATGACATAGTTATCAAACAAAACAGAGGATTTTACTGCTTTTTTCTGCGTATATGCCACTTAGTCCAATGATTTCTGGTTATTTATTCAATTGAATCCGTTTTGATTGGTTTTTCATAACAATCTTTTTCGTATTTTTTTCTAAACCAACAGTCTGATGTGTGAATGTGAATGTGATGAATTCATAATCTCATGCCTTCTGTATGTGTCACGAGTGAAAACAGGATCCGTTCATAGTGCCTTTGTTTGTTTAATATCTTCAAATTGGGAACAAATGCCCGTGTATTTGTTCAATTTTTATTTATTGCACATTGGCTTTGGAGATAGTTTTTAACACCTTTCTCGCCAATTAAAACATCCTTCTCAACGTATCTCAGCTTGGCTTTCAGTTCCTCGATTGGGTGCTAAGCTTTCTTCCGATTCGGTGATCTATGTATAATCTCGTTTTAATTTGTTCTCTTTACGAGCACTCCTCAGTTGGTTGAGATATAATTTTTGTAATTGTTTTTTAATTGTTTTGAAACTGTGTTTTGAAACAAATTCATTCATGGAATGAAGGTGTTGCGATAGCAGTCAATTTTGAGTAACACATTTATCAATTTAGTGGCAAACTAAATGGACGAACATAACTCAAACGATTACTGCTTCCGACCTGAATTGAATGTGGATGATTTTTTAGAGCATATCTGAAAAACTTCAGGTAATACTATTCTTCAACATATGCCTAATTTACTTTAAAGATTCGATATGTCACCCAAACACAAACACACTGAATGAAACACATTTTTCTTCCACAGAGACAGTAGTGCTCTTAGTATTCACAACAGAAAAGACGTCGTCATGTAATGGCACGACATGGCATGCAACTCACAATTATGCTTTACGATAATATGAGTCTCACCACACTCCAACAAACAGCTCGCTTCGTGTTTTAATTGAAAGTTTATGCTCAAGTAACCTTTAGAAAATGCTCTTCAAAGCAGAAAAAATAATCCATCCCGTTCAACCGGGGCGAGAAAGAACGAACCAGGTTTCAATGTTGGCACTGTTAATGCTGCTGGTGACGAACAAACACCGTACCCGCCAACCAGTATAAATATAAATCTGTGGGCGTATTCATTCACTAATGAATTAAACAATGACAGCGTCATGAGTAAACAGGACAATTTCCTCCCGTGCGAACACGGTCGAACTCTGTTTTGCAGCGCAGAGAAAATGTTTGAGCGAAAGTTGTTTTTCGTGCTCGTTTGATTGAAGTCTGCAAAACAACTCCAAGAACATTTTGTGAAGCAGTAAGGTTTCATAGTTTCTGAGAAAACTAAGTTGCTTCAGTTCCGGCTATGAATCACTGCGTTGTTTACAAATACGTCTTTGTTGTATAATTCTAAGACGAGCTGCCATACATTTATTTTATACAGCTGTGTGCTGTCCTTTAACTGTTGTTGGTCAAGGCATTTGAATTAATGAATTTATTTAAACAATGCTTTTTGAACGCATTTTGGAAGAAAATTTTGGAACGCTTAGTTAAAACAATAACATTCTATTGTAATAACTGTTTGTTTAACATCTTATCAAATAGGCATACCGTTTCGCTTTAACATACTTTAAATTCTTTGGCCTTCCCTCTTAATGGAAAAAATAAGTTGCCACATGTGCACATACAAACCATCAACACGATGTCATACACGCGCTCGTTTGAAACGTTTCATAATTAACTGACCGGCAAACGAGATGATGCGCAAACAGGCCAGAATGATTATGTTGATTAAAAGAAGTAGCTGGGAAAGAATTTTGAACATGGAAATCGATCCGGTTTGTACACCACAACAGAGAATTAAAAATCGATTTCAAAAGTATTAAAAGCTCAATAACCCGGACAGCCAAAAGCTTTATTTAAAAATTGATAACCATATGAAAAATTCAGAAAGGACTTTGAGTTTCTGATTCCAGTTAAATGGAAAATTTTCGAAAAAAGTTAAACAAACCGTATAGTTAAAAATAAAAAAAACTGCATTTATGATATGACATATGACAAAATGACAATGTTTACTTTTATGTATCGACGGACTGCGATGACGCTGAGTTACAGATTCCTTGACCCGGATGTTGAACAGTTCGGGACGATGTCACGCTCCTTGCCGAATGTATTTGCAACATCCAATAGATTCATTCAAACACACTAGAATGACGATGCAACGTATACCGAGTATCCTCATCCTGCTGTTAAAAATAACACCCATCACTCACACTGAATGGAAACTGTGCTTTTTCCATCCTGTGTTTACATTACGCTTTTACCATTCGTAAAATCTTGCCTTTCACACACACATACACCAATTGATCACACGCACGCACGCACGCTAGAAAACGTTAAACCAACACTCGTTAAATCAATCGAACCCATCAAACTCCACGCTGATGAATTGACGCACTGGAACTGCACCGCTTGCCACCGGTACCGGCTGGGCGAAGTGAGAGCCCATCAAACATTGACACGACCGCACGAAAAACGAATTCACTTTCAGCCATTCCCTTTCCGGGTGAAACATTTCTCGCAAAATGCAAATCGATCCGGAATCTCACCCCCGGGTTATAGTAATTGGACCGGAAGCTACCGTTTGCTGCTCGCTAATCTGCGCTTGTAATCCCATCAGCAGCCAATTCCTGATTGATTCACTCGCACGGTGTTTACCACCCGTTTCTACACACACGCCCACACACACACAGCCACAAATATTCACACAGCTACAAGAGCACAAGTACGGTAGCCACGGGATTAATTTGCACAAAACTGTGAAGATTCAATTTGTATTCCACCGAACGGCTGCGTGATGCTGCAGGACCCTGTCTGTTTGCATTCTGCGCCACACTGAAGTGATGAACTGACCATCGGTTTGCATTTTTAGTATAACACATAAATCAGCCACATTTCCTTCACTGTCGATTGGATTCGTTGCGGGGTGGAAAGTTTCACTGTTTTTGTTTCTTATAACAGAGTGTAGTATGTTTGAAGATTTTCAATATTTCTATTTATTTCTTTTGGTTGCTCTACGATGCTGATTATAACCACACGTACACACACACACCGCTTCCGTGAAAGCAATTGAGGAAACACCACCCTTTTACACCTTCCACCCTTCCCATTCCACGGTTGTCCCCCAGGGACGAGTGAGGGGGAGAAGCAGAAGAAGAAGCCACAAAGCAAGAACAACACAAAAAAAAACACCGCCTCTAGCTCACAACGCGACACCCGGTACGTACCTAGCACTCACATTGTTTCCACGACGATTATCGAAACACTACTGCGTCGGAAAATTCGGCCAACCGTTCGGCAAAATGTGTCATTCGCGAACCATCGCACACTTCGGGCGGGGTGTCCCGACCAGTGTCGGCGTTCGGAGCTTTTCGCAGTCGCGTGCCGTTCAGGGTTGCTTCGAACGCTACACAGGTTTCGCAACCGAGTCGAGCAGATGAACACTGTACGAACCGGTTCAAAAGCTCGGTGTAGATTTCGATTTCGAGCAGTGGTGGTCGATTGGGGTAGGCGGTTGTGCGCATGCACCGTTTGTCGGTTGCTTGCCGGTGTTTTCGTGCCCGTCCGGATATGGAGAAGGTGGGCAGTTTCCCGCTGAATGTGCTTGTTAGAGCTGTTGCCGCTGGGTAGATCTGGTCGTGGTAAGTCGCGCCCATATAGCTGTTTTTGCTGGCGACATAATTAATGGATGAGGAGAGAAGACTGTTAAAAAAGTATTAAAGCAGACCCAAAACATATTGTCTTATTTGATCGAGCAAAACCTAAATGCTCTTATATTTTACGGTTTTACTAATAACACGACGATACTTCGATATTATAGTAAAAAAACAATCATAATTATGGTCAATTTTAAAACAACTGTATACCTTTTCTATGTTATTTACAACCGTTTCGATAAAAAACAAGCGATCAGAAGGTCCCAAGTTTTAGATAAATCGTAGACGCTTGTTCTCCATTTGAATTACACCTTTAACTTTCCGCAGTTAAACGACAGAATGGACATTCTCTGAAAAAATGTTGCACAATAGTTGGCCTATCCATTCCAGTATCCTCTCCACTCTTTTTTTTTGTCCAATATTTTAGCAAGAAAACAAGTGTTTCGCTCAGGTCTCTCAAGAATACTTCATACATAGCTTTTAATCAACGTTTATGTAGCTCCAGGGCTTCCTGCCCGACCCCAAAGGCATCCTTTCTCCAGAACCGGGAAGATACTTCAAAGTTACAACACGAACAAACTTTCGAACGAATGTTTTTTAAATCATAACAATCCATCATCCTACTCAGAATAAATAAACACACGCGCCAGTGTCGTGCATTGTTTGCCTATCGCTAATTTGTGATGTTTCCCAGCATCACATTTAATCCGCCCAAAAATTAACATTCAAATACTCATTCTTTGTAAAAGTTGTGTTGAAGAAAAGAAAAAAACCGAGCGACCAAAATTGTTTGGGGAACATTTTTTTGTTTTTAGGGGTTTTTTTCCTTTTTTTTGCCATATTACTTCCTCCAGAAACTTTACACCCAACGAGCAGAAACGAGGCTTAATCAGAGCCTTACGTACCTCGTTACATATGCGTGTATGACAATTTGGGACGGTTCATGATGCTTCCCGAAACGCCAGCTCGCATCGCTTTGCCGAAGTTAATCCTCATTAACCCCGCGAGACCCGTGAGTGTGGGCATGATAAATGAATGAAATTAAAAAGTTTGTGCCTCCCACCGGGCCCAGCGCTACATAATTTCGAACAACGCACCAACCGTAGCGTCGCCCACGTTAATGCTTTCAATTCATCGGACCGACCGACCCTTGCTTGGTGAGTGCTTGGTTTTTTGAGGCCGACCCCTAGAACGCGACGAATCGGAGCGTATGTACGCACAAAGTTAAATCCACCAGCCAGCACCGTTCGGGCGGGTGAAAAAATTCCAGATTGCAACCACAATTCCCGCAGCCCTGTAAGATACAGCCCTGCACCGATCCGGATGCCTTCATCGGTAAAGCGGTTACGGTGCCACGCCGAACGTGTATGCTATTAGCAGTACATCTGGTAAAGATCGTTGCTCGCTTCCATCATTGTCCGGGGCGGATTTTTTATTTGGTTCGTGAAGTAAGAATAATAAACCGCTAAAAGGAAAAGAGTTAAACCAGCGTATGACATAAAGCGAAAAACACGCATTGGGTAGAGAAAATGGCACAACCACGAACAAACGGGGGCAAAAAAAAATAACATCAGCTCTTGTCTCTTTACCCTTGCGATGAGATTCATTAATTCCATACTACGCATGGTTCCCTCACACGTTAATGCCTTTTTAGCATATTCGTCTACGAGATTGCTTTACGCGAAAGGACGTTGTTTTTCACCACCACCAGTCGCCTTCTTCGGCATCCACTACCGTTTCTTCTGTTTCGCTGCGAAGGCAAAATTTGCACTTCTCATTATTTGCGCAATAAATTAAAATCCCAAGCTTCGTTTTTTTGTTTTGGGAAACAAATAAAGCGCTTCTTCTCTTTTTGCGATTTAAAAACAAGCAATCAAACCACAACCCATCGGCAACACAAGCGCGAGAAGCACAAACTCTTTAAGCCATGGAAACGATTGAAGCAGAATACGCTTCGCAACGGGTAATGAGTATTTCGTTAGCAGGAAAATTTATGTGAGTAGAATTCTTTCGCCTTGGGGAAGTATAATCCCACGAAAAGATATTTACATTATACACAAGCTCTTTTAAAGATTGGTTGATTATTTAAATCGGCGGTTGATTGAAATAAAAAAAAAGTTTCGAGTTTAAATGTATAACTATGTGAGTAATTAAAGGCAGATAATTATGGGACAATACTAATAGAAAATATTGAAGAAACATCCCTTTACATTAGATACGCCTCATATTGTAATAAACCTATGGTATATGGGATAGAGATAAAAAATAATTTCATAAAAATAAATTGAAAACACGTTACATATCTACTTTAACAACGGAAAGAGCAAATAGCAATATTTTAAAATAAATTTGTTTAGTAGCAGCCCTAAAGAAGGCTTCTTTTATGGTGTCAGAAATATTTCCTTAAAACTAAAGGATCGTAACCTACAAGATCAATCAATTAATATGATGGGTTTTCAAATTAAAACTATCTTATAAAACCTTCTTCCAAATTAAAGTGACACAAAGGAGCAATAATTATGAAAGACCACGAACGAACCGGGACAGAAAAAAATGATTTCTTCCCACAAAAAAAAACGTACTAATGGATTAAAATTTAACCATGTTCAATCGACCCTCGAAAACTGTTTGTACAACCTGATCCACGAATTTCGCTTGTTACATTTACACTTCAGCCATACTTTGTTGAACAGAAATGCCCACTCAAAGATTTCCAAAGTTTGCCAAATTCGAAAGTTAAATCCGATACCCAAACAACTTGCCCAACGAACGTTCGGGCAGGGAAATCGATTCCAGCGTGTCTTCCTGAATCAATTTCCCCCGTAGTGGACTGCGGTAGCGGAAATGATGAGGAGCACGTACCGTTCGTCACCGCGCGACCAATCGTCGCTTTCTACGGGTGGCGAACGAACGAAGTGGCAGGCATTAATTATGAAGCATTTCGAATCGACTAACTTTGACGTGTATTTACATTTCTCGTACACACCGAACGGTTTGTGTGGGACGGAAGCGGCGTCGATCGTGTCGTACCGGTGGGAACAAACAACTGAACATTCCAACATGCTGGAATGTGATGACGACTGATGCCCGACCGACTGCTAGCTTGCTCTCCCTTTCCTTCCCATTTTCCGGGACTAGGTGAAAAGTGGTAAGGTGTTTCCACTAACGAGCGCTCGGTAAGTCCGGTGGACCGGGCTCAAACAGGACGAAATGACAGTGGAATTTGGCGTGGGAAATGAAATATTCCTGATAGCTCCCGTACGCTGGCCCACTGTACCATCTTTGGTTGAGAAGTTGGCAGCCCAGGCTATGGCATTATTTATTATTCATCTCTATGATCAAGCCAATTTGGATGGAAGCAAGCAGAGTTCCGGCACCGTCTATCGCTCTGTCACAGTTACACACTCACATTTTTGTAAGCCTCTCTCTCTCTCTCGCTCTTCAGATTTTACCTATTACTGCAGACACACGAGTGGAGCACAATCCTTAAAGGTGCTATCAAAACTTAAAACGAGGCCACTACCAATTGTAGCACGGTCAGAAACTTATCATTTATGTAAAAACCTCCCAGGCATCAGACTTTGGAACGAATTTCTCAACACTACACAAGCAAGGGTGCCGAAGTACAGGCAACCTGTAGCAAGAAAGTTAAAAATATATGTCAAAACCCTTAACTACTTCCAGCGCTGAACACCCGACAAGAAAAGTGTTGGTGACGCTCGAATGACGCTGCTGTCGAAGCACGTACCGCTTCGTGCGGTGCGATGGAGCTGAGAATGATGAAAAGCAGTGACGGTGTGGAATCGGCGAATGGCCAATCAGTCAGCAGCATTTGTCACATATTTTCAGCACATCCTGTGGCGAATCACAATACGGTGTGAAGTGAAGTTTTGATTCGCACGGATCAATATGGTGCCTGAACAGAATCGTAAATTTCATCGGCTCGCGTATCAAGTTCCCAAAGCTTTCATCTTTGGGACGGTGGGTGTGTAATGTGCTTCACGGCAAATATTGGCTGCAGTTTCTGGTTGCACCGGCAGGCAAACACAGGATCTGATCGAAAGTCAATAACGATGAAGCGGTGCGGTTGTTGAACAACCTTTGGGCTATAATTAATCTTGAGCTGTGTGCTTTTCAACAGTGTTTATCTTTGTGCATACGTTTGATGTTGTATTAACTTTTGGTTCTACTTTAAGTTTCCAAGGAATTGCTTTTTCTATGCATTGCTGATCGCTACTGCTTATTTG
The DNA here is from genome assembly GCA_002091835.1 of Anopheles maculatus. Taxonomy (NCBI): domain Eukaryota; kingdom Metazoa; phylum Arthropoda; class Insecta; order Diptera; family Culicidae; genus Anopheles; species Anopheles maculatus. The sequence continues at coordinate 186,798 of KZ061625.1, read as the reverse complement.
ACAACAGTTATACCTTTCTTAAGTTCATTTTTTGATGATTTTTCGTTATCCTTTGGCCAATTCAAATGTCCCATAATGTCACTCAGCGCAAGCAAATATCGCCGATATTGTAATAACCCTCCATTTTGACTGCAGCGATTTATCTATCTTCAATCGTTAAGGCCATCATCAATAATTGTTTCTATTACAATTTAACCGCATTGCACGGGCAAACCCCAAGTCTGCTTTGTACGGGCGTTGTTGCTGATCACAAGAGCCGGAAGTAGATGGAATCACTATCATCTTCCACACCCACTAACCGGTCGGTTGCACCGGTGCCCTGTGCCATTTTGCAGCACACACACACACACATATCCAACCCGAAGCCGTCCAACTTAACCTGGTTGGCCTTCCTGGGTGCTCGAAGCAGGAAGTTCCCATGCATACGCGCGTGACGCGTCGCCCTGACGGAAGACCTATAAATTATTCCAGCGAAACACACGCAATTAACGTAATGTTTGAGTTTTAGTGCTTAGTGTAATTTGAGGTAATTAATTTATACGGCTTACAGGGCAACGCATGCAGCAACAGTCCCTCGGAGCCGTACAACATCCAGGGCCGATCGTCGGTTCGGTAAAGCTCGTATCGCATTGCCGTTCCTGGTGGGTTTTCGCAACTGTACGCCGGATAGTGGCGGGTGTCTTTTTACCCATGCTCATACGCTTCGTTACAATTGGGTGCACCGAAATACGTCGCCTGGGGCTGTGGCTACGATTGTATGTGAATGTGGAAATGCAACCAAAACATTCAAACAGTGTGATACGTGTGTGTGTGGGTTTGCAATGCGCCGGCTTTAAGGTCTCGCGGGGCAGAGTGCGTACGGACAGGCCCAACACATAACAACCTTCGACTTCCGTAACAACCTTAGCCATAAAATCCACACATCCAAAGCGAAGCTACTTACGGTGGACGGATTGGTTACAGGAGCTTACTGGCTAGACCGCTGAAGTCGTTTAGCCTTTTGTTTTGTCTCGGAAGATTGCGTACAGGATTATGGTCGTTTGCCATGTAGAATTACATTGTGGCTGTTTGTTTCAGTGTTTCAGCTTCTCCGTATTTGATGATATTCACATTTTGCTTTACTTATTTTTGTTTGTGAATGAAAGTTAATGCTTTTGGTTATATTTTACATCCGTTGAATAATTGCGATTCATTGATATTGATCCTGTTTTGACTCATAAATCATCATTATCAGCAAGCTATTCACACGCTGTCAAACGACCCAACGAACTAACCCTATTTTAAACGACTCCACCTAACCTTACACCAACACGATACACAGCACCGCCACACGCACAAGTTTACTGCAACGGCTTAAAGTTGGCGAAAGTAGCTCCAAATTGCCAAAGATAAAGTCCACAAGCCTGAATAAATCAGAATTTGCACAAAGCCCCCCCGTCCAAGCGTTCTGCACGCCCGCCGCCAGCAACTGTGCAAAATCTGTTCATTGGAAAGCAAGTAACAATAGCAAAAGCGCACACAACCATTTTCCCAAAAAAGCCGTGCGCTTACCCGGCACGATGCTCGTGCAACAAATTTCCAAATGGCAGCAGAAATTTGCTTCGGAAACTGCTGTCTATTAAACATTTAAAAAAGAGCCATAAAATTATGATAACGATTTCGAGCGGCACCAAAAACTAGCAGACGAATACGAATCGCTGCCCCCGTTCACACTCACACATAACCCTCACACACGTGTCGGTACATTTTCGGTGTTTTTTTTTCTTTTACAAAATGCAAAAAAGCGCCACTTGGAATGGAGGCGCCTGGTCGCTCGTGAAGTTTGTCGCTTGTACCGCGCTGTCCCTTATCGGGTTCGTGCCATCACTGTTTCTCGTTTACTTACTTTTTGTCTCTTCTTGTTCACTTTTCGCTGCTCGGGTACCATATGCAGTGTACATTTGTACACGCATTTTATGCATATTTCGCAATGCTTTACTGACTGAAGCGAAAGCGCACAGTGGTGACGATGACGGTCACAAGCGCTGATGTTTGATTTGCCGTCCTACAACATCATCAACGTTTTAATATTTTAATCAAATATTTATTGATTGCTGTGGATGTTGTTGACTTAGTTATAAACCTGGAAACAGCCTTTAATTCATTATAACGCTGTATTAAATATAAAGCGTACAATAAATAAAATACATAATAAAAAACGTCATATTCCTAAAGAATCAATCGTATAATCATAGCAACACCATTAAGCCATTTTTTTGATAAAAAAAAAATCTGAATAACCACGCTTCCCTCGCAACTTACCCGTTGTTGTGTGATATTTCCGATTCCAAACGACAAAACTTTCACTTCTATACACAGCCACAAAGCGTGACAGCGAATTGCATAGGACAACTGTGAATGTCCGTTTTTTTTTTCTACACTCCCACAGCAATGCAAGCGATCGCTTTCGACTGTGAACGTGGTAACAGGTCTGACCACGGCCCTGGAACGACCTACGTGGAAATGCGACCAACAGTGAAAAAAACACGACTTCACCTCCTAAATAGGAAGCAAAAGGAATGCAAACCGAGGCAGCGGCACCGAATATGAAAAAGAAACGGCAAAGAAAAAGGTGCGAGGAACGTTTTGTCCCGGAAACGGAACCCCCAAATGGCCACTCGAACTTATGCTTGTAGGGAAGAACCGCTGGCACATCGCTACGGTGCCGTGTATATTGCCCGCTTTATGCCCACACCAGTACACCGGAAGTGTGTTCTTTTTCTTTGACTCTTCTTTCGTATATCACTCTCTCTCTCTCTCCTCTTCTTCTACCGTTGCCTGAGTTCCGCCGGTGACTGAATGCTTTGCACATTCCGTTGCTTTCGCCAGTTTCTTCGCCAGTTCGCGCCGAGCATACGGTTCCTTCGGGTGTCTTCCAAAGTTGACTGTTATCAATAAAAGTGATACACATAAAATTTACATAATTGATCAATAAATTTTATGTAAATTTTTCGGTCCTTGCGTCCCAGTGACCAAACGGTACAGACGCACAGCAGGGCAGAGGAGGAAAACAGGGGGTGTATATTTCCATCCGAATCATTGCCCGCACTGCGTGCCAGTTCCCGTTCCGTTTCTTGGACACGGTTGACATGGTCCGAAGTTGTCGGAATCGTCACCGGCACCTGGAAGCTTGGCTTGTGGTCGAGGAAAAGAGCAGCAGAGAACGCCCAAACGCACCGACCAGACCGGTGCGGTGAGCGATTGGAAAAGTTTGTCCCTTCCCCCACTACGACACCCCACCCAAAAACCCCAATTGCAATGGAAAAGTTCGTCTGCTCGGTCTGCTCATCTGTGACAAATATCGTTCAGGCGGAAACGGGTCACCGGCCAGGCTAGGCGGTTTATATGTCTCGTGTGCGTGTATGTGCGTCTTTTTTTTTTTTGTTGGTACCTACGCACCCAACCGGTCGCTGCAGATGGTCCTGACAAAGTCGTCACCGGTGTGTCGAACGAAACCCGCGGACTGGCATTGCAGAGCCGTGTCTTGATGGAGCGTAATTGTTTTGGGAATTGTGAGGCTTCCTTATGCTGCCGGTAGGTAGCTTGAATGTTTTTTTTTTTTTGCTGTTGCAGTCGAGCCTCAATGGAGGAAATTATGTCTTAAAAAGTTTTTTACCGCAACCTCACAAACAGTCGCCTGAAGCGATGGTAATTTGTAAATAATCCGAGATTTTGTTGTTCTTCATTTGCGTCCACGGCAACGGTGGTACGGGTATGGGCGGTGCAAAATTAGCACGAAGTTGTTTGTTCATTTTATCGCGGAAAGTGGAATTTTTTTTTCCGCGGAGTTTCGACTTTATTTTTGGTTCAAGGCAGCTGACGTAAAACTGCTGAATTAAAGCTAATATTGTCTTTTATAACACGTGCTGGAGATATTTAATTGCAGGTTTATTATGCTTTTCTTTAATTTAATTTCATTTTATTTTGCTGTCTTATTACTAACAGTTTTATTATGAGAAGAATAATTAGGGTAGGTGCACCAATTGTTGTGCTAGCACCAATTGTTGTGCTATCGATGAAAAAATCGAAATTATGAAAAAATATGGCCAATAGCAATGTCCTAACACCATATTCGTATTATTTATTTGTTTTCCTTGTTTTCTTACAAGTTTCACAATTTTTTAAAGTCCATTAATCGAATAATAGCAATAATTATTTTTGCTGTCCAAAAATCAACCATTTTCACTATTTGTTATAGTAAATTCCTAAAAAACATTCATTTTTATGTTATCAATGATTATTGTTAAATTAAACGACTCTAACTCAGTTTTTGGACGAGTACAATAATTGGTACACACATAGCACAACAATTGGTACATCGAAGGTATTTAGGAAAATTGCTAAAACTTTTGTATTAAGAATTCAATTTCCAAAATTTAATAAGGAAAATGTAAACGAAATGTGTGCTTATCTAAAAAGCCCTAGTTTGTGAATTTTGGATCAGCAAATTATTTACAATTGTTCTTTTAGTTGAAACGCTGTACAAACTCGTCCATAATTGGTACACCTACCCTATATAAAGAAGTTTTATTAAAACTTCTCGCCAATGAGTTATTTCAGAGCCTCGTACATATACTTAAAATTTACAATACCTCTTTCGTCTTCAAGTATCGAACTAAACGATTCTAATGCTATCGATTGAGCAACATTAAACTTAAATACACCGTAACTTATTTCCACATCCATTCTGCACAAGCCACCCTAAAGCTGTTTTGTTTACCGATAACATCAAAAGATCACCTTTTCTCAAAATGAAATTCCACACAGATCGAACACGCTCCGTGCCCAACCGCACATCACGCTCCTTCTTGACAGGAGCAACGCGCGCGAGTAAAAATTGCACCGTAATGCCAATTGGTCTGAAGAAAAATGCGAAACAAGCGCGCAAATATGTGGCATGAATTTCGAAACAGGCAATGAGACACAGCATTCGTGCCGGTCTGTGCGATAATAGTGCGCATTTCTTCGTTTAGCGTAAAATACCGCAACTGGAAGGAAGAAACGTTGTACAGGGAAACGTTCTATTTTTCCTTAAAGCACTAAAGATTCCAGCTCGAAAGCATTACCGATCGAGCGCTTTAAGAAGTAATTGTGCGATTTTCTGTTCCGAAGAAAAATGGTACCTTTCCGTTCGAGGCATGTCAGTAAAAAGCAACGAGTGTCCTATTAGGACAGTTCCGTTTGGAAATTTGTCTTCGTGCAGCAGTTTTACAGGAGCTCGATACAAGCGCTGAAGGTATGGTGCACGGCTAGGAGTGATCTTGGCCATTGAAGTCGTTTCCGGGTTTCATTCCGTTTCCGTCCAGCAGCTCAGCACAGCTTCAAAATCCGAATCAATCGAATGGTAAGCTCTCGTTTTTGGTGCGGAACTTTGTTATTCTTCCATCATTTACCCGATTTAAAACTGTGAAGAATGGAGGCGAATACTATTTTAAGCATAAGGAAGTGTGGACATAATGGGACTTTAAGCTTTTCGCATTCTATAAAATTTTAGCTTTAAAAATAGTATTTAAGTTTGACTAGTTATATGTTTTCTTCAACTAGTTGAGCTGTTTCGTAATTTGACGGAGCGCTTAACTCACATTACAGCTGAGCACCGATCTCGATCCATCTAGCAGACCAACAGTAAAGCTACTCCGATCGAAGCAGAACGTCAACTTTCACCCTAGACACGTTGACTCTAGGACAGATTTTGCCTTGAACGAAAGAGAACACATGAAACATTAACCCACTGGCACACAAACTCGCTTCCCATATATCTTTCCCGTTCGTTTCATGCTCCAAACATACCCATTCTCCGATGTTATACCATTTTTAAGCATAAGTTTCCACCACACGTTCACCTCCTCCCACCATCCAACCGCTCATCACGAACCACGATGCACGCCCTCTGTTTATATAGATTTTAAATGATTGATTGAACGTTATGACATTTTTCAACACATTCAATAGAGAGACGGTAAATAAATCATCAATTATTGCTGTGTACACTTTCCCGATGGTACTGGCTGGTTGCTGCTGTACTAGGCGCCCTCCCTCTTGACGCCTCCCATCCCTTCCCCTAGCTCGTCGGTGCAACGGAGATACGGATGCTGCTTCCCACAGACTCTCCAACGTTTCTATTCCATCGGTTGCAGTAGTCCCGCTGCTACGCTAAGCACGCTCCGCTTCCTGTCGTTCGTTTCGTCGACAAGCTTTCCCCTATCAAGGGGATGCACTGCCCGTTTCTGCTTGCTTCACATAGGTTGGACCATGCCAAACTTTGCAGCGCTCCATCATCGAGAGGCAATTGATGGATCCGTTCATTCGTTCATACGGGTGCTCGGTCGGTACGTTCGAAACCGATCGAAATCGCTATTAATGAATTTATGTTACGCTTGTGGCAGTATACCGGATACCTTCGCCACACCCTGGAAATTTCGGGCCCGGGAAAGTTTTACCCCGAAAGTCAGCTTTTTGGTGTGTGAGAGTGGGTTGAACGAGATAGGTGGCAAGTGTTTATATTACTCGCTATTCCTGTTTTCTCTTGCCGTGCACGTCAATAATGAAGCATTCATCAGTCCGCAGTAGCTGTGCGGAGAGTTTCAAGTCGCTCCGGCACAGCAGCTGCACACCGTGTTGGGTACGTGTTGAAAACCGGACGCGTGCCGTTCTCCGTGCCCTCTTTGCCGCACCCAACATTAGAAGACTTGTCAATGAATCATTTAGATTCAATGTCACGTGCAGTTTTCGGTGCTGGCAAACAAATTTTGGCTTCGTCGTTCGTTGCCATTCGCCATTGCTGCCAATCAGGTAATGTGGGTGTTGGCAAAGGGTTGTGGAAGTACACAGATTCGTTGGTGATTTCGAATATTCCAAGGCGAAATAACATGCATTTGTTAAACACATTTTTTAATCATATTGTTTACAATGTAGTTTAGAATCTAGTTTAGAATCGGTACTATAAGTTGGATAATAATAAAATATAACTTTAAGGATGACTCAAGCACATCGAGATAATTTAAACTGTTCCGTGGTTATTATTTCATTAAAATCATTTGTTGACATTTCTAGAGAATCGGTAACATGAGTCAGCCTTGCCAAAGAAGCTCACAAAGAAGTCAAACGGGTTTTCGTGCATCAATTAGAATATTATCGTTGTTGTTTGTAGTAAGAAAACTTGAAGCTTCTATGTCATTCTTTTGTCTGTGGAGTACTAACAGCATTCTAGCTTCAAAACGTACAAAATTGATGTCAATCATCTAAGGCCTATGTCTCGAAACCTATGCAACCATGATGCATACAATTGTAACCAAAATCAATGTATGTATGCCCTTTCAGGATGACAAAATACACTCGATGAAAGACACCGTACGGTGGATAATTGAATCCACACGCTAATATCGCCACTGCTACCAACCCACACAGTGCAAATATCACATAACACTCTGTCATACACTCCACCCAACAACCCACACTGGTGCTTCATTTGGTTCGTGAGGCAAACCACAAATCTTCTGACAATCCACCGCCAAAAGCTGCTGTCTTTAAATTGTCATTTATTTTACTTTCTGTCCTCGTCCTCGTCACTCGCCACACCGCCCGCGTCGACCAAACACGACGTCAGCAGCGACATTCGTTCCTTCTTGAACTGGGAAAGCCACACACACACCACCACCACTACCAGGAAATGGCTAATGGGCGGTAAATTTATTTTAATTTAATTTTATTACGGCCCCTTTTCATGTTTTTCGTGGCTCCCATGGTTTCGTCTCGTGCCCGGTGTCGACCATCGTTGGTGCCAAAAAAGGTTGCCGATCTTGGCCGACCTACCTACCTGACAGGGACGCCGATTTCGATGCGAGTCCCGCACCCCATGTTCATCGGCTTCCAAACCTTCTACTCCCCCCGGCGGGGGGGGACCAGTGTCCATTTGTCGGCGGCAAGCCACGGTTTCGAGCAGCTGTCCTTTCCGGGCTGGTAAACTTCTCAATGCACGTAAAACAATAAATTTCTCCCAGTGCTTCAGCCGCGGACTGCCACGCTTTTCCGGTGGCTTCGAGTCGTGGATGGTGGGCAATTGGTGGAAGCATGAGAGAAGCATTTTCTCACCGCGTATGTGAACGTTTCGGCGGTTTTACCAGCGGGTGGAGACTTCCTTAACGTTTACGGACGATATTTCGGGACGCGGTCGCCCTGTTCGTTTCCTCTGGTGGGTTGGAAATTGTGGCCGTACTGTGTGAATGGGAAAGTAACGAGCGTGACATAATTATTTATTTCTGCATTCCGATTCTATTAGTCGCTGGGAAAAGTTTATCGGACCAAATCAGAACATTAAACATCCGAAATCATTATGTGTGTTGGTGCTAGGGTACTGTTTTTGGAAGTTTATTTTATAACAGACCTTGCATACACACTAAGGTTGGAATAATATTTTTCCAAGGCGTTGTTGAGATCTATAGCTTGATTATTAGTTGCTGATGCAAAGGTATTCAAATAAAAGATATATTCTCTAATTTATTTGATTGCTAATCAAATATAGAAACATCGTAGCTAAATTTCATATTTCTCCGAAATTAATGAACCAAGTTTTTTCTACCGCAAACGTTAAGCTAGGTCACAAACGAGCGCTTGGAAAACAGACTACAAAACCCTAAACCGTAAGTTGCCCTTTTTCGTTTCCAGCTTTCTTGGAAGCTTCCGCAAATATCGCTCACAGAACGCACCATATCGTGTACCGTGGAAGAAGATAATTAATTAAATCATGTTTAATTAATTCGTCTCCGATCTATTTGTTCTTCTCTTGCACGGTAGTAGTTGTACCGGTTCAGTAAGGGCTCACGACTTTCCAGAGTACACAGGGTGGAGATGGGGAAACGCAGAGTGAAAGGAAAGTGGGGCCAGACAACAGAAAAAAAAGATATCCTTTCTCGTTTACATTGGTAAAACCGAACCGTGCCAGACTAATAAACTGACAACTTGCAAACTCTCACTCACCAAACGACTTGAACCGTGCCGGCGGCCATAAGAAGATTCGCTTCTCGTTGATGTCATTATTAATGAGCGACCGCGCGAGGGCGCACGCAAACTTTAAACACCCAACTCCTTATCCCCCCCTTTTTCCCCTTCCCTATCACTTATAACCGAAACCGGGCACAAAATGTTTTACTACTAGCCTCAGGACAACCGAGAATGGTCGAGGGGATCGATAGCGTTCCGTTTCTCGGTATTATTGACTATTTTTAAAGGATTGCTTAATTAATGAAACATCAAGGCAAGCTGGATCGCACGGTGAAGAGGTTGGTTTGTTGTTCAACAAGCATACGGCTAGAAACACCATTGCTGGTAAGGTTTCGTGATTTCTCTGAGACAAGCTAGGGCAGTGATGCGCTAGTGGTTGTAAAATAAATATTGATACAAATCGGATCAAGAATAGTGAAATGGCACGACAGTGAGTTACCAAATTGTAAAGGATCCACTATTTGTTATTTCATCCACCATAGTACAGACGTTTCCCTACTGGAATCGTCCAGAACGCAGGTTTAATCCATGGTAGAACAAATAACCTTAAAGTTTGCTATGCCATGTGACGAATTGACGCCTGTGGGTATTCAATAAATCAAGCATGGAATTATGAGGAATTTACAATCATGTTAACACCGTTTTGGCCCACGAATTTCATTTTACGTATTAAGGGCAGCGAAGTCCTATAACTAAAGATGCTCACTATAATCCATTATCTCGCTCTTCTTTGACGGAAATTTAATTTAAAGGTTACAGCTTGTCACGCATAAACTACACCTTATAAGCGGTCAATATTTATAAAAGATGCTACATAAATGTGAAGCTTCCAATGTATAAAATATCATTTCTACGGATGATAAAAAGGTTTACCACATTAACAACACTATCTGTTCATCTTTGATTGATCATAACTAGCATCATTTCCTAAAAAAACGCATTTCTCAATCCTCTCAACACACTTTCAGTTCCATTTTCTTCTGGACACTGTGTTATAAGCACTGATAACTGATTGAAAAGCGAAACCACTACCCAGCGCCTTGAATGAATCCTCAATCAAGGTTTAAAATCATAATCCGACATTTGAGCGCTGCATCGATCTTCCCACTGTCGATGTGGGTCATACGAGCTGTGCAGCAAAGATACGACGAAACATCTCGCTGTGTGCAGGGCGATGGTACGGTCTGCGAAAAACTACACAACGAAAACACTTAAACTACCGGCCCTTAAACACGGACGCGTCGGATTAGTTTGATGAATGGTTTATTCCCATTACCCACTTCCTAGCGTGCAGATTTCGTTCTGTTTCGCTTTCGAATCGCATTCTTTTCTTTCGCTTGGTAAAACGCATCGACCAGAGGATATCCTCCAGCCAGCGAGAAGCAAATAAAAAAGAAAAGAACCAGAATTCCGCTCAAATCACTCCACATTCCGCTAAGCTCTGCACGAATGCTCTGGTTTCGTGATAAAAACGCATGGTACAGCCCGTACCGGTCATTCGTACTGGTAAGTGATCCTCCGGGCAAAAGACACTCTAAAACCTCAATCCATCTCTTCACAGCTCAATCCCCATCACGGGTTCGAAACATTGTACGCAAAAGAACGACGATTGCTGCCGGTTCGCTGTCGACCGCAAACCTGGAGACTGCGCTGGCAAGCAACCACTACTCAGCTACTCGTCTAATAACCGGTGATGGATTATGGATAATCTTGCTTCGGCATCGGGCTCACGTTTTCTATTTTCCTAAAAACCGATAAGAACAGACGCTCGTACACGTCGCAATCGTCATCGGTTTCTGCCCGCGTCAGCCCAATGATGGTCGGGAGCTGTAGTTGAAACAATCGATCGAAAGGAACGCCCAAAAGCAACACAGAGCAAACGATCCTTTACGCTGCAGAACGAAAAGAAACGTACAACGTTCTAGCAATGGTAACTGAAAAAGATTTTTCACCCCAAACCGGCATATACTGGTCGGTTTGGTACCGTACGTGAACCGCACTACTACTCAGCTACTCGTCTAATAACCGGTGATGGATTATGGATAATCTTGCTTCGGCATCGGGCTCACGTTTTCTATTTTCCTAAAAACCGATAAGAACAGACGCTCGTACACGTCGCAATCGTCATCGGTTTCTGCCCGCGTCAGCCCAATGATGGTCGGGAGCTGTAGTTGAAACAATCGATCGAAAGGAACGCCCAAAAGCAACACAGAGCCACGATCCTGTACGCTGCAGAACGAAAAGAAACGTACAACGTTCTAGCAATGGTAACGGGAAAAGATTTTTCACCCCCAAACCGGCATATACTGGTCGGTTTGGTACCGTACGTGAACCGCAGGAAGAAACACGGAGGAAACTCGGTATGAAGGAAAACGAAAGAACACCGAACAGCGAATGAATGCTCCACGAAAGAAGATAAATGGATGCGCTGGTAGGACGCGCTTCAGTAGATAAAGAGATAGATTACAAGTCACTTGGTACCTGGTGCAAAATCCGCCAACTGGCGCCGGACATTTTTCCTCGTTTGCAATATGGTTTTCCATGTAGGTGTGTATGGTTTTGACTAGGACGCCATGTTTTTTCGCATCATCCTTTTTGGTTAGGGCAGCATTCCTTTTTTTTTGTGGAAAACTGTTCAAGGCTATTTTTCACGAGCCTCCGTACGTGGTCTGCCAAAGCCGGACGAGCCCTTTTTTCCAGCCGTTTTTTTATCGATCGTTGAGAGTCATCGACTACTACCTAGACGAACATCCCATAAAGTTGGTGTGCCATAATGTTCACGTTCGCGCCTTACTGTGGACGAAATGTGGACCACATTTTCCTCTAATTCAGCGTCTTTGGCACAACTTCTGGATAACGAATGCGGTTAAGATTCAGCTGAAAAAAAAACACACACACACAGTGAACCTGAATCCCCCAAAAGGCTCTCAGGCGAAATTCAATTACCAACCGCAAGTTGGAATCAGCTCGAAAGAGGAACCATCCGTGCACTGTGATGTGGGCTAAATACCACTCTACCAAGAGTTTACCAGGCTAGCGACCCGAATCGGGCCAGCGACGATCAGCCTTAAGTAAGGTGTGGAAGTGGCGGAATCGCACCGATGCACGGTACCTTGACCAGCAAACCACAATATCGTATCGGGCAGTGAAAGTTCACGCCGAAACATAGCCCAACCCAACGCCATCCTCGGCCGGACAGGGTGGTATCAATTTCAATCATTACGCTCGACTGACGCTTCGATCTCACATTCTCGCACACTCGGACGCCCGTACGGTGACATATGCAACAGCGAGATATTCAACCGCCTCATGCGGGACTGAAGCACGGCACGAAAATTTGATTCCAATTTTCGATCGGGTTCGGCCGATTCGTCCCGTTGCACCGCAAGAACAACGAGCATGGACGGTTGGTTTCGGTCCAAATACCGCATTGGTAAACATTTTGGAAGCTTAATTAAATTAGGAAAACGTGTAAACGAGCGCTACCGGACAGAAAGTTTTGGTCATTTTTTGTTTTGTAAATTTGCATTCGTAGCGGGGTAAACATTCGAGTCGGTCGTCTTCACCGAAACCAGGTTAATTTCAGTTGGTATCGATTGGAAGGAAAACATAATTAATGATGAAAAAATGGCAACCGTTCATTGACACGGGTTTCGGTTGATGTGCAATGCTAGTTTCCGTTAGCTTTCGTGAAAATCATTTTCACGAAAAAAGATAAATATTTCGAGCAACTGATGCCTGATGAAGCTGTTAAAACGATTATGCAAATAAATTCATTATCAAATAATATTTTGCGGGGCACTCGGAGAATTACGTTTAGAAATAATAAAACTATAACAAAATGTGCGTTAATTTCATACCTTCTATCGTTGTTTACACCATTTAAACCACCCATATCCTATCTTTAAGACCGCTAGTTATGCAAATATGTTCATTTTACATTACAAAAATACGACAACGACATGACAATTTTTAACAACTTTAAACTGAACCTGTTTCTCTTCACTTTCTTACAAAACCCTGACTTGTGTTCCTGTTTTTTCACCGTGTGAAGCAAACTATCCCTCCATCGACGTACGACTCGGTTGCTTTCCGCTTGTTGCAATGTTTCCATTTTCCCCATCGGCAACTGGCTGGTTCGGTGACGTTACACTCAACAATAACGTGGTTTTCCCACCGGGACTTTGGGAAGATTCTACTGGGCCCCCCCGACCCGGGCCGGCATCAGTCTCTACCGGCCTATACAAAACTCGGAAGGCTTGAAAATGATGCGAAAGAGAGTAAGAGAGTGAAAGAGCATAAAAATTAATTAAGTGTGTAATACCCCGAAAGCCACAATTGCATGTTAGCATTTGCATGAATATTTATAAAATTTAATTTTTGATTGGTACCGTACACACGAACTCCATACCCTGTACGGTGTGCGTGTATGTGTGTGTGGGAGAGAGTATGGGTGTATATTAAAGGTTGTCACTGCCACTCGAATGCCCAGCCAGGCGGTTGGGGCACGAGCAACGGAACAACTATCTCGTTTTGCAGACAACCAACCCAACATAACTGCCCGAGAGATTTTATAATCGATTCTCGCTACGTGCTCGACGTGTTCGTACCGTGCGCCTCTGCTTCGCCGTCGAGATGACAGGCGCCCGGGTTTATTTTCCCTCCGGGATGGGAGATTTTCGCTGTTGTTCCTTCCAATTCTCCATCTACGGTCGCCTCGTCGTCCATTTCATTCATCGGTGTCGCCGAATAGATGCAGCATTTCCAAGGATCTGAATCTGCCCACAGCGTCCAGCATGTGCGTGTATCTCGCAAGGGGTTATGAGGGCCACTTTAGTAGCGCTTCGAAGGAAACATGTAACCCGGGTCCTGGAGCGATGCAAAGTGAAGAGACAAAAACAAAAAACAACAACAAAAAAAGCTACTTACGTCGCAAATGAAAAACACTGCACTGAAAGAGGACGAAATAGTACTAATTGAAGTGAACTACCCAACTTGCACTCTCATCATCGCTGGGCCCATGTTGAAGGCAGCTGACCAGCGCGAAAGGAGCGCCGACCCCGGGCAGGGATGGTGGGGGAAATGAACGGACTGTGAAAATAACATTCACTGCTACAATCAAGTGACTTGATTAGTCATTTGGTCGAATGGACTGGGTGGTTCGGGGAGCCAATTCGTGCTTTAGGATATGAATAAGCGACCGAGAAAACGGGTCCGTCACATTGGTGTGGTTGCCGTTGGATGTTCACTTCGTAGAGTTGCTGGATCAGTGGCACTTAATTGGAAAGTGGATTTATAACGCTCCATCGCGCCATTCGATTTCAATGGAGTAGCGAAGAAATACTCGCTTGGGAGGGGGGGCAGAGACAGAAGTGTATCAGCGTGAGGTTTACCATGTACAAATACTTAAAAAAATGGGAAGATAAAAATATTTAAAACAATCTTTTAACATATTTACAGAAACTTATTTTATCAGTCGTTCTTAATGTTGTTCCAATTTTAAACCCAACGTAAAATCGATCTGTACATTTATTTTATTTATTTTATTTTATTTATTTATTTATTTCATCCATAATGACGGCTTAACGCCGTATTGTCATCACCATGTGTGATGATTGATAATACAAAGATAACAATAGAGTAACAAGGCATTTCCTCCTTGTTTTTTGCCTTATACCGGGCATGCTCGGTGGTGGAAGAATGATGGGGGTTGGGGGTCCAGGTCTATTGTTTTTTTTTGTTGTGTGGTTGTTTTGTAGGCTGTATGTTACCATGTGTGATGATTGATAATACAAAGATAACAATAGAGTAACAAGGCATTTCCTCCTTGTTTTTTGCCTTATACCGGGCATGCTCGGTGGTGGAAGAATGATGGGGGTTGGGGGTCCAGGTCTATTGTTTTTTTTTTGTTGTGTGGTTGTTTTGTAGGCTGTATGTTTCGGTCGCTGTTTCTATTGGATGTTTGTAGTACGCTGGTTCTATGGCAGGTGCTTCATTCGTACACCTAGGTTGTGCTTCATCCTTCCTACTAGCGGGGATGGACTATAACAAAACGAAAAGAAACAAAAAGTAAACAACTAGACAGAACAAACGATTATTTGGCTGCGTCCAGTGTTCAACAAGCAGCCCAGCAGAGACAGTCCCAGCTCGACCATGTCAGCATCGAACACAAAAATGATCGGCAAGTCTCATCCCGCAGCAGCAAAGGTAGCTCCACTACTCTCGAGACTTAACCCACCGACCACCCTCGAATCCAAAACCAACACGGCCAAACTCGTCGTGTCACCGCTGGACTGGTATAGAGA
>KZ061625.1:146306-168913 GCA_002091835.1 Anopheles maculatus | reverse complement strand
TCAACAAGCAGCCCAGCAGAGACAGTCCCAGCTCGACCATGTCAGCGTCGAACACAAAAATGATCGGCAAGTCTCATCCCGCAGCAGCAAAGGTAGCTCCACTAAGCGAGTGATGACTTGCACCGTGCTCGTGATGCGGAGCGTACCGAATTTGTCCATGCACTTAGTACCGAAAGAAAACCGTTGCTCTTGATGCAGAGCGAATAAAACACTTAACATGCACGTATCCGGCTCGAAGGACCAAAAATGTGAGATATCTCACGGAGAAGAATGTACGTGATGAAAAAATGTTTTCTGTGTATCCGAAAAAGGTGTTGCGCGTTCGACAACTCTAAATTTATTACATGCATTACATTCAATCCGATCTTCGTTCGTGTTCAACCTTCGTCCTTTCTAATTTATATTACTTAGTTCGTGACTTAAACTAATTGCCCTAGAGGTGATCGCGTAGTTCAAATAATTTCGTTAAGTTCCCAACAATTACTCTAACACACTGGCTGTGTTTGGTGCATGTAGAGACAAATTGGCGAAGCAAACTATCCCTCCATCGACGTACGACTCGGTTGCTTTCCGCTTGTTGCAATGTTTCCATTTTCCCCATCGGCAACTGGCTGGTTCGGTGACGTTACGCTCACCAATAACCAATAACGTGGTTTTCCCACCGGGACTTTGGGAAGATTCTACTGGGCCCCCCGACCCGGACCGGCATCAGTCTCTACCGGCCTATGCAAAACTCGGAAGGCTTGAAAATGATGCGAAAGAGAGTAAGAGAGTGAAAGAGCATAAAAATTAATTAAGTGTGTAATACCCCGAAAGCCACAATTGCATGTTAGCATTTGCATGAATATTTATAAAATTTAATTTTTGATTGGCACCGTACACACGAACTCCATACCCTGTACGGTGTGCGTGTATGTGTGTGTGTGTGAGAGTATGGGTGTATATTAAAGGTTGTCACTGCCACTCGAATACCCAGCCAGGCGGTTGGGGCACGAGCAACGGAACAACTATCTCGTTTTGCAGACAACCAACCCAACATAACTGCCCGAGAGATTTTATAATCGATTCTCGCTACGTGCTCGACGTGTTCGTACCGTGCGCCTCTGCTTCGCCGTCGAGATGACAGGCGCCCGGGTTTATTTTCCCTCCGGGATGGGAGATTTTCGCTGTTGTTCCTTCCAATTCTCCATCTACGGTCGCCTCGCCGTCCATTCATCGGTGTCGCCGAATGGATGCAGCATTTCCAAGGATGTGGATCTGCCCACAGCGTCCAGCATGTGCGTGTATCTCGCAAGGGGTTATGAGGGCGCCACTTTAGTAGCGCTTCGAAGGAAACATGTAACCCGGGTCCTGGAGCGATGCAAAGTGAAGAGACAAAAACAAAAAACAACAACAAAAAAAACTACTTACGTCGCAAATGAAAAACACTGCACTGAAAGAGGACGAAATAGTACTAATTGAAGTGAACTACCCAACTTGCACTCTCATCATCGTTGGGCCCATGTTGAAGGCAGCTGACCAGCGCGAAAGGAGCGCCGACCCCGGGCAGGGATGGTGGGGGAAATGAACGGACTGTGAAAATAGCATTCACTGCTACAATCAAGTGACTTGATTAGTCATTTGGTTGGATGGACTGGGTGGTTCGGGGAGCCAATTCGTGCTTTAGGATATGAATAAGCGACCGAGAAAACGGGTCCGTCACATTGGTGTGGTTGTCGTTGGATGTTCACTTCGTAGAGTTGCTGGATCAGTGGCAGTTAATTGGAAAGTGGATTTATAACGCTCCATCGCGCCATTCGATTTCAATGGAGTAGCGAAGAAATGCTCGCTTGGGAGGGGGCAGAGACAGAAGTGTATTAGCGTGAGGTTAACCATGTAGAAATAGTTTAAAAAAGGGAAGATAGAAATATTTAAAACAATCTTTTAACATATTTACAGAAACTTTTTTTATCAGTCGTTCTAAATGTTGTTTCAATTTTAAACCCAATGTAAAATCGATCTGCACATTTATTGATTGTTTTTGTTATTTTACCTTATTATACAAAACTCAGACCACGGATCCGATTGGCGCTTCCGAACAAAACACGTCCTTTCGCATCGGAAGCTGGAGGCAGACTGATCTGTACATTTATTAATTGTTTTTTTGTTATTTTTCTTTATTATACAAAACTCAGACCAAAGATCTTAATAGAAAATGCAAACTAAGCCCTGTTTGTAAACCATTTAGCCAATGAATAAAAACATCCGGGAGGAAATCGATAATTAAGAACGTTAATTATGCTCCATTAACGCAATCATTACATCGAAATGCGCAGCTTCTTCCGTGATGTTTGCCGGAACCGATCCAGCTGCCAGGTTAAATCGTATATCAAACCGGCTTTTTGCAATTAAATGACGCCGGCAATAGGTTGGTGGTAGTAAACATAGATAACAAAGCCTCCGGTATGTGAATCGGGGGCCAGAAATTAAACGACTAATGGTGTGAAACGAAACACGAGTGGCCCGGTGTCGGTCTGCAAAATAAATGGTTTTCATTTACTAGAAGCATAATTCCTAACTGTTAGTGATAGTTGCCGGTAGTACTGGTGGGGGATATTTTAACTAGCGACACGTATTAAAATCAATTTTTTAATGGATCAAACAACAGCAAAACAGAAACTTTTTAGAAAAAATTGGAGAAAATAAAGTTTAGTAATCTTTATATAAAAATAAACAAAATGAAAATATAAATATAGAGAAGTAGAACATGTAAACAACAACCTAGAATACTTGTGATGAAGTTGTCACTACTGTCATGTATTTGAATAGTAGTAATAAAAGAAATTGCCATCGTGAACTGTCACATTGGTTGTCCTTTTGAAGCATCGTGCTTGCAACATATAGAACATGTTTTTCATGTGTACTGAACTATTTATTTTCTTGACTTGGTTGAATCGTTTGATAATATTCATCGTGAATTTTGTGCCGTCAGAGCGTGTTTTTATTTTTTCATTATTCCTGCAGACAATAAGTATACCCTAGTTCAAGCGTCTTGTTTTCAATGCCCACATCTTCAAACGCCTTCTTTATTTGCTTTTAAACCTACAAACAGGCTCATCAAACGCGTTGATAACACCCGCCAAAGGTACGGAGTGTGTTTGTCTGCGTTCGTAATGTTATGGAGAAACTCCCAAATGAAGCGTCTTCAGCTCAACGATGCATCCGCGGCACACATAAAAGCAAACGTCCCGGAAATTGTTCCCCAAAGTCTTACGATCCCGCGCACTTAAGTTTAAGTGTCACTCATGCGTTCGGTAATGCGAGCCACCGTTGGCCGTTGCCCATCCCTACGACTTCCGGTCAGCGTAATGGCCAATCAACAAGCACGCCAGAAGTGTGCGTGACCTGGCTAGCGGCTGGACGATGTTTTCGTCCCGTTCGTCAAATACTGCGCCAAACGAACGGACGCAAATTTTGCGTTTAAATTAGCTCCACACCGTTTGATGAACTGATCGTAAACTGTTGTATCGGGTCGTTAAACAGTTGATGTTTTCGCCAAAAGAAAAACCAGCGTTTTTTTCATTGTTTATAGAGTTTGAACCGCGAGGCAACAACTGACTGAACTTGGAAGAGAACCAACCTTTCAATTATCGCACACGCTAGCATATTGCATCGTTTACGGCCCCCGGGGGGAGGTAAATCAGATTTTATGCATTTTCGTATGTGACTATCGCCACCACAAGCAGCCACAATCCCGCTTTGGTCGACATTCGCACGGTACAGCATGTAATGGTGTCGTAACTGTGTCCTCCACTGTGGCTGCGAGATTTGTTCCATCCTAGACAGCACCTAATCGCGATACGGCGAAGGATGACGCTTCAATCGCGTGTCATCTACGGGCGCAGAAGATGACATGAGCGTTGGTTGTTAAGCCCGTATGTGCCCGAGCACGACAGGCCGCCCCATCTAATACCCAATTACGTTTGATTAGAACACGAGACCAATTCCTTTCGGTCTGGACGGAGTAAAAGTGGCTCATTTTACGCTTAGAATTATCGTCCCATCGCTGCTGAACGAACGTTTGCTGCTGGTTCTGATTGGTGTTTGGTGCCGTATATGCCGGTCGTTTCTAAAAACGGACATCCCGAATTCAATTTGAACTCAACCATCCGTACCGGCTTGTCGGTCAAACGACCGTTGCCGCATACACTGTAGCTCAGAATTTCAATTAGAAAACATGCACTGCCACCCCCTCGAAAACAGATGCAGTTCGGTGCAACCCGACAATGGGAAGGATTTATGAAAATTAATTTAAAATTGTGTACAATCCAGAACGAATCGATGAACCGATAAAACCACGCACATCGAACGACCCTTGTCCATGTACGCTTAAATTACACGATATATGTACAGGCGGGAGTGTCCAGCTGCTTCCAATGCTGGACGTGTTTCTCGCAACCGGCCCCGATTAGGCTATCTTTCGGCTGGCGTTCGTAGTACGGGTACCGGCTTCGATCAAGTGCATCGATGTTATTGAATCGTTATGCATTACATTCCATCATGGCTTATGGTCGTTTTGAAGCGTTCTTGAAAATATTTTCTTGCCCAAACCGTGCTAGAGTAAATTCAATCCGAACTGCATAGGTGGCAAGCATCCGAAGCACTTCAGCAAATTCTCTCTCACTCTCACACCTTCCAACGTACAGAAACAATAGGGATTCGCTTATCCCTTACGGTCGTTGCTTTTAACGATCGCCACTGCACACTGCCGGCAGTGCCGGCCCGGAATGCATTTAATCCCTGTTCATGATACTGATGTAGTTATGGAGAAAACTGCACCATCCCGTACGGCGAGAGTTCCAAGTTGGAGAAACAGCTAAAATATTTTCTTGCCCAAACCGTGCTAGAGTAAATTCAATCCGAACTGCATAGGTGGCTAGTATCCGAAGCACTTCAGGAAATTCTCTCTCACTTTCACACCTTCCAACGTACAGAAACAATAGGGATTCGCTTATCCCTTGCTCGGTCGTTGCTTTTAACGATCGCCACTGCACACTGCAGGCAGAGCCGGCCCGGAATGCATTTAATCCCTGTTCATGATACTGATGTAGTTTTGGAGAAAACTGCACCATCCCGTACGGCGAGAGCTCCAAGTTCGAGAAACAGCCAAACAGAACTATGGCAGCGATGTGAGTTATTTAGTAAATTTTCTATAAAGCTACCCATTCATCGAACCCGGCGAAGGAATTATCTCGGATTTGAGCGGATTTTTGTACCAACGTTATCCCGACCACTGCTATTATCATGGTGCATGGCAAGGGTTATCGTTGTGCTTAGGCCTTAGGCGTCCACTGAGAGAAAGGAAAGATTTTCAGCTTCCAAAAGGGGTGCGCACGAAACTCGCACAAAAACGCCCCACAAGTGGCACACAATCCAGACGATGCATAAAATCGATTTAATCCCATCAATAATGCATTAAACCATTTGCAATCTGATCAATTATGCAGCTACCAGTCGAATGTACTTTCTTTCATTAGCTTTCCAGATTGGTGCGCGTGCGAGCGCAAGTTCATTAGTGGAAAGCTTGAAACCGTTGACCGGGCGCAGTCGGGGGTGGTACGGTGAGCCGTGATTGAATTTAGAGCAAACCACACCGCATTGAGCGTATTTGCGACACATTGTCTAAAGTAATAGCACTTTCTATGCCAATTCCTGCGTTGATCCCTTATTAAGAGGTAGTTCATGCTGTTCCGACGAGGACAGTTAACGCCCTTAGGTCTGTTTGGTGCACCAAGCGAGACAGTAAAGAATAAATAGAAACCAGCAAACTACTTCTTCACCTGCTGTACCCGGGCACGCGACAACGTGCGTTGGTTATAATGAAACATTAAAACAAACATCACATCAAATGGATTTTTCGTAACCGGAAGCTAGCGGTGGCGGGTCGTGATGTGAGCGTCGCACACATGCACACACGAAAATGCAAATAATCATTAAAATGTGTATTAAATAAATTAGCAGCTTCGATATTAATAATTTATACGCGTCAACAACAATGACGCCGGTTGATTGGGCTTTTGAGAGAGCGGGCATTAAACCTGACAAGATTTGATGGTGATGGAAAATCGATTGTACTACCGGGTTGATGTCAGCAGTTCAGCAGATGCGTGTTTGAATGTCGCGCAAAAATAAAAACCTTCTCGATGCAAATCGGTAATTGAATGACCTTCCGGCGTGGGCCAAAGTGCCACGGGCGAAACATTAATCATACGCAACCGTATACCCTTCATGAGGGTGTTTGCTTGCGATTGACTCAACAAGTGCAACAGGATGGTGGGAAACACTATTAAACGATTTAATTATGATGCTGCAAGGATCGACAGCAGCACACGAAAAAGCTCCATTAAGCCAGTGTTTGGCTATCACCCGAACAGATAGGTTAGTATTGGCTTCGGTATCCGGAAACGGAACTCCTCGGTTTCATGTATAAAGTCACATTATTTATTTATTACTCAGACAAATGATGCTCTTAACAAATAGAACCTGTGCGTTGAAAACAACTGCATATTCTATCCCTCTACGCTCCGACTGTTCGGTGGTGGTGATTTGCTAAATCTTAGAACAGTCAGAGGGAGTTAATGGACTTTCGGTTTCTCACTCCTTAACGGCATGCGGCATTGATGGTACTGCGGCGCTTTGTATACACTCCACCTTCTTAACACAATAAATAACCTCTACGTTGCATTAGGAGTTATAGATTATCCCCTAGCACCGCCGGCTTTTTTCTGTAATAATTAAGAAAAATTATGTTTTGTTCAAGGATGCAAGTTTACCGTGACTGGTGCGACTGATAACTTACCGCTGGTTGAAGTACCTGGACGTCGGAAGCGGTACAAGCCGACTCGGGATGTAGACCACCGCGCAGATAGCAGAAGCACTCGTTCGTTGTCTCCGTTCGGGAAAGCTGTTCGGCCATCACGGCGGCCACAATCGAGATGAATTGCTTCTTGTCCTTCGGAGTCTTCTGATTGGCGTAGTTCTGCAGCACGAAGAAGTTGCCACCGAACCGCTCGACCGCGGACACGGCAACCACATCGTCGTACTTGAGCGATTTCTTCATCTCAGACGAACCCACGGTACGCTTCTTGTCGTTCATGTGGTACTACACGACGCGCTCGTTAAAGCCTGGCGAAAGAACACAAAACACGGTGGTTAATGATTGATGGTTGGGGCTTGTTGCAGCGGCCCTTTAACACTTACCAACAATCGATTTGACCTTCGACTGGTCCTTGGTGTTCGTGAGACCCACGCTCTTGAGTGGTGCAACCATGTTGAACATGATGCCACGTGCCTTAACGTTAGCCAGTCCCAAAGCGGTGCTGAGAGCACTTCCCTGCAATCACAAACAATAGCACAACAATGTAGTCAGTAAATTAGTCTGTCTGAATCGCCCCGAACCCGCATTGCTTACCGGTTGTGCAACATCGATCGATTCCGAACGGAACACCAACACAGACTTGCTGGCGGTCGCACGGAACGGATAGGTGAACGCACGGCGCAAAGCATACACCTCAGTCGTAGCGCCCAGGTTCTCCTTCGACTGTTCA
The DNA here is from genome assembly GCA_002091835.1 of Anopheles maculatus. NCBI lineage: Eukaryota > Metazoa > Arthropoda > Insecta > Diptera > Culicidae > Anopheles > Anopheles maculatus. Next base: position 161,327 of record KZ061625.1, on the reverse strand, counting down.
CCAATCTTCTGCAGCACCTGGAGCACGGCGTCGACGGATTCGATACCCGTGACCAGTCCTTTGCACTGCTTCGGTCCGCTGCTAACATCGGCCTGACCCAGCTTGCCCGTGTAGTCCAGTTTGCCTCCATTCGAGAACAAGCTAGTGTACTTATCGGTCTTGCTATATCCAATCACGGCAATGTTCACATCGAAAGATTTCAGTTCCTTGCGCAGATCGTTAATCGTAGCCTGCACCAGCTCTCCCAGCAGCGTACCAAGAGAAGTGTCGACCACCATCACAATGTCAGCCTGCTTTTGCGGAGCCTTCACCGTGTACCAGTCGCCAACGTCCACCGTGCGGCCCTCGTTGGTGGCGCACTTCTCGCACTGGCTGGGCATAATGGTCGGGATTCCGTAGAGCGTGCAGCTGGACACGTACAGGCGAGCAATACCGCAGGCAGCCTCATCAGCCTTATCACCAGCATCGTGAGCCGCATGGTTACAAGCTTCCTTGTAGCCCGTCTGGTCGCGCAAATACGAACACAGCTTCAGCGACGATTCCGAACCGAAGAACTTGGCACAGGTCGGGTTGGAATGAGCGTGTGAATCGTGACCGTGATCGGCGACAGCGGCGCAAGCCTGGCTCGTCTTGTAGTTGTTGGCAAAGTCGGTGGAAACCTCCGTAATTGCACCGTTGGGCAGGGCCAGATCATCGTACGGTTCGTAGTTACCGTTGCCGAGAAGACCACGCAGCCGGCCGAAGTAGAATCCGGACACGAAGAAGTGACAGATCTTCAGGTCGGTCGTACACATAACCTGTGCACCGTACTTGGTTCCGATCGTAACAGTGTAGTATTTGCGGAACACGTACACATCCTTGATCGGTGTCCTTGCCGTTGTATTTCACCACGGCCTTGCTGTTCAGCTCGACCGTCGAATCCTTGTCCACGAGTGTAACCGACTTGAGACGTCCATTGTCCATGTCGGCCACGATGCTGAAGTTTCCATCGACAAAGTCCGACGCCAACAGGTACGAGCAGCTGCCCGGGAAGGTAAAGTGTTTGTCGTCAAACGTGAAGAAGTGACCACCGTCACCCAGCTGTGCGTGCATGTGGAACAGTGGAACGCGAGCGAACGGATTGAACGCGTACAGACGCAGCTGGTGGACCAGATCACGAACCGAGTAGAACTTCTCGTTGCGCACAAAGTTCCACGGGCTGAACTGGATGCTCGACACGTACGGCAGGAACTTGAACGTTACGAACGAGGTGAAGCTGTCGCTACCGAACGTCGGTTCGGATAGCTGCAAGTTCACGCCCGAGATCAGACGCTCCACGGCTTTGTTCAGCACCTTGACGAAGCTCACGAATAGAACCTTCAGTTCCTCGATGTCATTGACCGGCTTGTTCTCCAGCTTGTTGGTCACGTACTTGTTGATTGCCGTCGTGAACTCCTGCACCTCCTCCATCGGGTAGAGGGCCTCCACGAGCGAGAGCAGCTCCTTCAGTAGCTGGTAAGCGTAGCGGTCGAATCCATCGAAGTATTCCTTGAGCGTTTCCTTGACAGCCTTGAACTCGTCGAACGAATCGACGTACTCCTGCACCAGCTTGTACAGCTCCTTGAACTCCTTCTCGAGCACCTGGATGGCCTTGTTGAACGTTTGGGCGAACGTGCGGAACAGCTCCGACACGTTGGTGGCGATCTTGTTAAAGTCCTCCTCGAATACCTTCAACGCCTTGACGGTGCGCTCGAACACGGCAACCAGCATCTTGACGGTTTCCTCGTAGATGTTGAAGAAGATGGCCTCCACCTTGGTCGATAGTTCCTTCAGCGCTGGCAGCACCTTCGTGTTGAACGTCTCCATCAACTGTGCAATAATGTCGTTCACAATGGCCGTCATCTTACGGAAGCTTTCGACATACACCTGCGACAGTTGGCCAAACACTTCGCTCACCTGCTGGAACAACTTCGCAACAGTCTTCACAAACTCGGCCAATGCTGGATCACTCATGATGTCTTCTTGCAGTTTCTGCAGCTGCTTCACGTAGCTTTCTTGGAACTTGCTAAAATCGGGCAGCGCGTTAACCACGTTCGACGAGAGCGTCGACACGTCCTGGTTGAGCTTAGCGTACCGCTGTGCGATGTCATCCTTTACCAAGACAAAGTCTGCCTGTAGCTGCTTGTTGAGCGACTGCAGGAATGACTTAGCGTTAGCTTCATCCACCTTGTACTCTGTGGAGAGGAAGTGGCTCGCGGCCAGGGGCACCTTTGCGGTCAGCAGGGGCTTTCCTTCACCAACCACGTTCAGCAACACAGCCTTGTCCACACCGAACGAACCGTCGGCGCTGAAGAAATTGTCCTGCTTGAAGGAGAACTTGGCAGAGGACAGTCCATTCAGTTGCGTCTCGAACACAACCGGTCGGTTGGGCACGAACTTAAACGTCGAGGTAAGATCTCCACGGTATTTCTTCGCATCGTATGCACCGTGCGCACGGACAAAGTCATCACCGAAGCGAGTCAGTAGGAAATCAAACGATTCCGGACTTCCGAAGAAGTACGTTCCGAACGTGTAGCCTTCGAAAGGTAGTGTCAAAGATCCGGCAGCACTGGCCTGTCGGTTAGCGAGAGACATCGCCGAGTGTCCACTGAAGCCACAGTTCAGTCCGAAGCCTTTGCTCGTTACACTTGCCTCGGATGTGATGTTAAAGCCCTTGAACGACTGATCGCTGTTGGCGTAACGCACCTTGGCGACGATTTTATCAGCCGCCTTCTTGAACACGTCAAATTCAACCGAACCGTCAGCCGTCTGCTTGTCACCATCCAGATTACCCTTTGCGCGGATCGCCAGAGCCTTAATTGTCGGATGCGAGAAAGTCAACGCACCGTTCGCACTGACACCAGCCGAGCCGAGCATCTTAGTTTCGCCGCGCACCGCAAACGTAGCCTTGTTGTCCGGTTCGTTCTTCTTGTCCAAATAGAACGACACGCTACCATCGAACAGACCGAACTTCTCCTTGGGCAGATTCAGCACACCCTCCACGGCAATGGTACGCGTGGGCAGCACCAAGCTTGCACCGGCCGACGTCGGATGCACGTAGAACAGGTACTGATATTTGGGTTGATTCTTCTGCTTCAGCTGCATATCGGTGGTGTGATCGAAGTTCAGTCCATTGGCGCTAGTCTTAGCGGACAGTCCAAACTCATGTTCGTAGCCCATCTGCTGGACTTCTAGCGAAACCAAAGCTTCATGCTTGAAGGATCCGGATGCACGTTCGAGTTTCGATGACAGTTCCAGTTTGGTGCACTTCTTCTTTTCGTCGCATACGTTCGTCTTGATGCGGAAGTCATTCGGCTGTACGCGCGACTCGTGGTGCAGCGAAATCTTGCCAACGGAAGCAGTCAGCGTAGCGGAGAAACCAGATTCAGACAGCTTCTCGCGGATCAGTTTGAAGGTGGCGGTCTGCTGCTTATCGTACAGCTTCACGTTACCCTGTCCCTCGATGACCATTGCCTTGCCCTGTTCCTTCACCGAGTAGTCGGCGAATCCACTCAGAATGTCCTTGCCGCCCTCGGAAGCACGGAAGTTAACACCCTTACCGTTCGATCCCGGTTTCGCGTTCACTTCCACCGAGAACTTGTTCGTGTTCAGCATGGGCGCATCACCGTACAGCTTGACGTAGAACGTCTGGTAGCTGTCGAAGTTGGCCTCCACGTTCGCTTCCATATCGAAATTGGCCAGATTCTGCACCTTCGCGTCGGCCTTGAACGCACTGTGTCCAAGTGACTTGTAGCTACCCGATACCTTCACCGTTTTCTCCGGGTAGACAAGCGTAAAGTCCACCGACGGGTTCGTTTCCGACATGACGATAGCGTTCTCAACGCTGAACTTCTTGCCATCGGCCGTTACCAGCATTTTCGTGTTGTACGCGCTGTCACTCGACTTGGCATGCTTGAAGCTCACATCAACGCTGCGCACATTTTCGAACTCGGACTTGAGTGTGGCGTGCACCTGAATATCATCAGCCGACGGTACCTTAGCGGATCCGGTATACTCAAAGTTCTTGCCAGCACCGTACGATACCTTCAAGGCGCTGTTCGTTTGGAACTGTCCGTCGTCCTTCGCGTCGTAGGTGTAGGAACCTTCGGCCGCAATCGGGTCCACGTTCGGGAGGTTCAGGTTGAGTTTTCCATTGCCACGGTTGCAGTTACCCTTGGCCTGCGTTGACACCGATGCGCTCTTGCCATTGTAGTCGACGGATCCGGCGTAGTCGAACTCGTACACTCCATCGTCCGCTTCCGGTTGCAGATATTTTCCGTTGGACGCAACGCCCAGTTTATAGGACGGGGCAGTTAAGTCAACCTTCAGTTCGTGGCTGGCGGGTTTACCGTGACCACCCGTATGATATCCACCGACCAGTGCGGCCGTAAAGTCCGATCCGTATTTACCATCGACATGGTACTTCGCGTGATGTTCGCAGTACTCATCGACAACGACACTCACTTCGGCCACTTGGGGGAGCAAGCTACCGGATACCTTCACGCTACCGGCGGCTGACTTGTAGTTGCCAGCAGGGACGTGCTTCATAGTCACATCAAACACCACCGTTTTGCCATCCAAATCGGAGTACTTCACGTTGTGCACAGCATCGAAGAGTTTCGCCTTGAAATCACCATTCTTCAGCTCACCGGTCCACTGAACCGATCGCTGCTTGCCACCAGGTTGCTTATCATACAGGCTCGTCACCATTTTGCCGAACTTCTTTTCATCTTTCGTTGAAGATTCGCGTTTGAAGTCGCCTCCAAACTGACGTCCAGTCGGTAACAGCAGGCTGAACTTTGTGGTGAACGTTCCATCAACCGGTTTCGGGTTACCTCGACCTTCCAGATTCAGCTCATACTTCTCCGAGAACACCTCCACCTTGTTCTTGCTGTCGAAGCTGGTCTGCGTGACTTTGTTCTTGGTTTCGAAGCGAACCTTTTTGCTGTTGTCCTTCTCAAAGTCATAATAGAAGTCGACCTCAACGTCGTACACAGGTTTGTCCACCTTGAACTTACTGTCCAGCTTAACCTTGCGATCCTGCTTGACGAAGCTGACCAACGCAAACATATTACCATCGCCATTCTTTGACTTAAACTCGCCGTTGCCATCGAAGAAGTCCTTCACCACAAACTGTAAGCAGATGGAAGATGTATTATATTGTATTAGGCAAAATGAAACGTAACTGAACAACTAGTTCTCCATTCTGAACCACTCACCGTGAATTTGCCGTTGGGATCCTGACCGCGCTGCAGCTTAAAGTCGTACGTAGCGAACTCTTCCTTATCCACCAGCACCTTGGCGTTGGAGAGGACGTTCGCGGCAGAGAATTGAACTGTCATCGAAAGCCTGTACAGCAACGAAACAAAGAGAACGATAAAATTAGTTACATAGAAAACTATCTTCCACCTGCTGACATCAACATCGTCACCATCAAACGTACTTGTAGGGCGAAGCTTTTTCGACAGCGACCAGCGATCCTTCCAGGTTGAGCTCTCCGTCCTGGCTGGTGAACCGGTTCGATACAGCTCCGTTCAGTTCAAACTTGGTACCGGTGCTTGCCGTCAGCTTGTTGCTGAAACGGCTCTTGTTCTGCTCCACAAGGCGCTTGGACAGGAACTTGAAGAAATGTTTGTTGAGGGAACCGCCTACCTGCACATCATAGTCTCCGGCTGATTTCTCGTTGTACTTCGCATCCACATTGGCCGCAATCTTGTACTTGTCGTAACCGTACTCTCCATCCAGGTAGAACTTGTTTTTGTTCGTAGCAAAGTCCAACCGGATCAGCTGCTTCGGCAGCTGCAGCTTGTTGTTCAGCTTCAGCGACTCCAGTCCCTGCGCATCCGGTTTGAGCTCGAATTCGGCATACTGGCTCAGTTCGTACTTGTTGGAAGGATTGTTAAAGTCCGCACCGCTCGCGAAAGAGAACAAATTCTTGAAAGAGCTTTCTGTGTAAGCCACCTCCAGATTCACCTTAAAGTTCTTGTTTGCATCGCTCGGGGTCTTCTTCTCCAGGTCCAGCTTGACATGCTTCAGATCAAAGTCCAGATGACCCACCACGTTGTTCTTCACATCACCGACGGCAACATCCACATCGGCATCGAAGCTACGCTCACCGTTCGACACAACGTAACCGTTAATGGTGGTCTTCGGGGCGTACGGGCTAGTCCATTCGATGTTTTGCAGGTTGTACTTGCGCTTGCCGCCATCCATGTTCTCCACCACAATTTTGCCAGTAGTTTGCACGAACTTAGACACCTGAGCATCTCCGTTCGGCGAGCGAATGGTGAAAATCGGAACGTACTCATCACGCCCACCAGACGCGCCCTTTTGGAAACCGATCTTAGCCAGGTATTCTTCCACGCCGATGTGTGCCACACCGTACAGTGCAACTTCCTTATCGTTGTTGTTCACTCCTAGCTGGAAGTCAACGTTACGAATCGGCGATTCGAGTGATGCCTTCACGTACAGTTCTCCAGCAGTCACACCTTCCAGACGCAGGTTTGTCAGACGCTTCGTCTGCGATCCGGGAGTATCGAAGCTCAACACCAGCGTCACGTGCTGCTGGTTGGAGTTGTCAAACTTGCCTGAGAAGTGGAACTTCGGCTCAACCTCCAGATACACTTCGAACAGCTCTTCCTGGTCTACCTTGTGCGCGGCACAGACAGTCACACCGATCACGCTGTACAGGTTATCAAAGCACTCGCTGAACTTGGATCCAAAGTCTTGACGTTTCGCCGGAAGCGCGATCAGTTGGTTGCCTCGCTCGCGCGTAATGATCACCTCGCGGAAGTTCACCGAGACCAGCTCTTGCTTTCCTTGCAGTGAATCGATCGTCAAATCGTATGCCTTAGCATCATGCAGCGCAAACTTAACGGCAGCACCGCCAGACGAGTGTCCGGATACGGCCACCTGCATTCCAGTCATTACGTTGAACGCATCCACGCTCATGGTTCCGGTCACCTCGAAGCTTCCGCTCGGCTGGAACTTAACGTTGAACTTGGCGTTGTTGTAGTCCTTAATCAGGTTCTTTACGTCCAGCTCCAAAGCGGCATCCAGACGAGCAACACCGGCTCCCTGTGCCGACAGCTTCAGCGGAAGACCAAGGGCGGTAGTGTACACGAGATCCGTATCCAGGAATAGTGCGTGATGCTCGAACGTGCGCTCGAACTTTTTGGCACCCTCAATCATCTTGTCGAAACATTCCAAAGCCTTGTTGAGGAACTGTTCCGGATCCGTCGGCACATTCTCTCCGGTGCTGAGGAAGAACAGCTCGGAACCGAACACCTTAACCGTCAGATCGAGGTTGAAATCCTGCAACGCGTCATTGTTCAGATTGACAGTGCGAGCTAGCGCCCGGATGTCTTCGCGGATACCACGGCGGAAACGTTCCTTTGCCTTACCGGACAGCTTCTGGTACTGCTCGGCAATGAGATCATACGCCGCCTGAATATCCATGCCCGAGAAGAATCCCTTCGGACCGAAATAGTGCTCCACCAGCCGCTCCAGATTGTCCTGACGTCCCTCGAGCTCAAACACGTTCAGTCCATTGCCAAACAGCTCAGCCGTAAAGTTGAGGTTCACCGACTTGGGCAGGAAGCTCTTTTGCGAGTAGATGACACTAGTTTCGGCACTTGCTCCAACACCGAGCGATTCAACAGCGTACGAGAACTCACGGTTAAACGAGTAGCGACGGACATCGAACGGGAACTTGTTGGAGGTACGGATCTTGCCAAAGTGCTGACGAGCAGCATCACGCGTCGGATCAACCGACGACCGCAAGCTAGCCAGATGCGACGTAATGAACGAACCGACCTGGTACACCTTCTCAGCATCCAGCAGTGCCTTCAGCTCGTTCGCAACATTAGCCGAGGGACATTCAACCAGCGACAGGTAGGCGTGAATACGGATTTCAGAGTCTTCGTTAGCGTTCTTGAGCGTGTTGAGGGCCGAATTTACCACCTTCTTGTTGCAGGAAGCGGCAGCGAAGGCTTGGAGAGCCGCCACACGTACACGCGACGACGAAGTCGCAGCAGTGCACTGGATAACCTTGTCTAGCAGTGGGGCGACCAGGTTGTCCGAGTTACGTACGCCCTTCAGTACAGCGACGATCACATCCTCCTGAGAGCGCGAGGTCGACTGACACTTGCCCAGCTTGGCTCCGAATTTGTTCGAGATTTCCTTGACATCAGCCGACTGGCAGCCGTGCTTCTGGCAGTACTTGCTGACCAGCGAACCCACGCTCAAGTAAGCTTCACGTGGCGGGTTTCCATCCAGCAGCTTCACAACGGACTTCAGCGCATCCTGTGTCATCGAGTTGACCAGGTTGAGCGAAACGAAAGCGAGCTTTTGTTCCTGAGCATCGGATAATTCCTTGTTTTTGTAAAGCTCCGTCATGGCCTCGACGGCATCACCCGTTCCGACGCGGAACAACGAATCCAGATATACCTTGCGGGACAGGGATTTGTTCGGGTGTACGCTGCCGGCCTTAACCTGGTTGTAAAGATTCAGCAGATCGTCCTTCTTCGAGTAGCGCATCAGCTGAATCAGCTCCACGAAGAGGTTAGCGGTCTTCTTGCCAACGTTGCCATTGGTGTACGAATTGACGGTCGATTTCAGTTCCTGCGTGATAACGGCCAAGTTGCCAGCCGGTTGCTGGTCAGGATTCTCGAAGATGATCGAACGTGCCTCCCCTTGAACAGCCGGAGCGGCTCCCGCCTTGTTGCCGGTGAGCGAAAGCTTCGTCGTAACCTTCGCCGTAACGCCAACCTTCTCCTTCATGTACGGCAGATACTGGTACTCTTCGCTCAGCTTCACAGCCGAGAGTAGACCACCCTGGATCGTTTGCTGATTAGTGTAGGAGCTTTGGAGCAGCGGAGTCGACTTGATGCCGGCCTTGCTATTGACGATGCGAGTCACGAAGCTGTTTGACAACGATTCACGATAGGCACAATTGCCCAGGTCGCGCACCTTCTCCACGACGGTCGCATCTCCCGAGGGGTAGCTCGAAAAAGACGTCTGGCATACGCCAAACACGTCAGTTTCGGTACTCTTGTCCTGCGCGGACTGGAACAGCGAAATCAGACCACGCTTCACGTTCAGCGAAAAGTCAGTATCGGAGGCATCGGAGCAGATTTCGGGCAGCAACTCATCGTTCGACAGCGTAAACTGCACCGGCTTGTTGATTTCGGGTCCGAACGCCGTCTTCTTGCCGTCCGGTGCGTACGAAGTCAGTGACACAACCTTCAGCGTGTAGAGGCAGTTGTTGCCGGCATACAGTTCCACCTTGCCTTCGACCTTGAGCGTAGTCTGCTTGTTTTCCTTATCCGACTGTTGAATCTGCACAAAGCTTTCCACATCGTACTGGTACACGAAGCCGGGCTTGAAGGTATACTTGCTAGATTTGTTCGCTGAAAAGTTAACAAAAAACCAGAAACACATCTAGCTGTTAGCTATCTGAAACGAATTTTCAATGTACAAGCAATCCTTTTCGCAGTACTTACGCGTTGGACACCCTTGTTTACATGATGCTGTTGTTCCGCGAGGCAAGCATAAAAATAGATCATAAAACAGTGATTAGTTTTGCGAAACTCCACCAACGATTGCATAATCTTTTAACAGTATGTTGACCTATTGCCTGATAGTAGCAACGGAGGCATGCTTTTTGTTTCTTACGCGATTCCGATGTCAAAAGGGCATCTACGACTGCTTCGAAATCGCAAAAGTGCACACTCAGTGTTGGCAAACGATGATAAGAGAGGTGGCTAAGCAGAATATCAACGACTCACGACTGGTCACTAGGATTGATTAGTGTTGCAAGCACTGTACGCAAAACCTTACTCTTGAACTTGACATTGATCGGAAACAGACCAAGACCAGCCAACTAGGTACTTCTTATCAGTCATTCACCGTGGTAAGGCGTTGGCATTAAATGCATCTCGGAGTTTCTAGACGATTTAGTACAGCACACCAGAGGGTATCGAAGACAGATTGCTTCGAGTGTCTTATGCTTTGGTGATGCGATAATGGCTGTACATCTAGCATCAGTTTATTCATAGTTTTACTTTTGATATTAAACATATTACCGGTAAAGTCTATCTAGCTGGTCTAGTTCTTATCTCTTTCTAGGATTTCATATACCTTTGCCGGCGAATATAAGTCTGTCATTTGACAACCATTTCCTAAATGTGGCTTAGACTATCCTTGGTTTAACAATAAAATAGGCGTTCGGAACATTCGATCCTCAAACTAAGTAGTGCTTTACTGACTGCCCTTAGGCAATACTGAGGGTATACCAAAGGAAACGCTAGCTTGAAATGCTAGCTTCTTGTCAGCCGAACGAAATGACATGTTTTACAAATTCTATGAGCTTAAATTGCTTATGAAAAATCATCATAACATCTGTATTTGACAAGCAAAACCACCAATGGTGGACCACCATGCATTTCTCCTATCTACTGCTTGCAGCATGGTAGTTAGTTACAACACCTAAATATGTGTGTTGCTGGCACACGTCTATTTGAGCGCATTTAAACAACTCAACAGATACCTCCACAAAATGCGCCATTTCTCCGTCCCGGCGATAGGCAACGTGAGTCATATGTTTCGTTCTAGAAACAACGGGTTTGACATTCAGTTTCGCAAAGCATGGTGGAATGCTCAGTGTATGTGAGTATAGAACTGCAGAGCATTAGTGTATTGCGACTCACCGTGCGCTGGCCATTCTCACGACTTCCGTGAGATTATACAAATAAACGGTCGTTAGTTGGGCTAATTTAATTCATTGAAAAGTATGAAAACAAAGCCCTGACCGTTCGCCTCTACCATGATTGTCAATCTTCATCAAGAACTCTACAATACTGTACGGCATTGGGAGATTTCTTGCCTACGGGCTAATGGTAACTCTTGGAGCGACATTATGATAAATCTCGCTCATCGGGAGCGACCTTTCTAATGAGCAGAATCACAGAAAAGGCTGAGTGGGGTGAGTCCGTTTTGTCTCAGTTTCTAATATCAGCCCCGTAAAACAAACACGCCTCAAACATGTACTGGCGGGCCTAACCGCCAAACACTGCCCATATGTTTCCGCGCGCCAACAAACCACCGGTACGCAGAACGTCATCAAATTGCCCATTACAACTCATTGTCTAAATTATCTCAACTGGTTTATGTTTCTCATTGTGGCCACTTCTCGATTTGCTTTAGTAAACAACGCACGTTGAACAGAGCGCTCTTCTGGGAAGCGAAACACCAACATCATCGCGGCCCTAGAACGAAGTCCTCTTGCCTCCCTCCCTCCCACCTCCATCCCGGTATCGATTTTATCCGCCTGCATATGCACATACCTGCGAAAACACTTTGGATCAGCACTAGCGACACCAGGAAGCTTAACAGCAGCCTCCTACCACCGAGGACCCACATCGTTCGTGATGTTTACGCGCCCCCTTTCACGCACCAAACCACACAGACGGTCACGCACTAAGATAGTCCACCGAGTTTGCTGTCACACATAGGATGGGCCAGCAGCGGGGAAAAGATGAATCCGTCCACTCCAACACGCAGAGACGGTTCACTTTAACGATCGCACAACGTCACACAACACCAGTCGTTCGCCACCAGCAATCCCGGGTGGGCCTCAGGACGGGAATAACGTATCCCGACGACGGTTGCCTACTTTTATAGAATTTTTGCCCCACTCGCACACACAGACACAGACGCCCGCCCAACCTGCTACAACCGGAACCGGGGGTTCCACATCAGCGTACAACACTGATAAGGGTTCGGATCGGTTGTTTTTTGGAACGATCGGTGACGGCGCTGGGATGTGGAATGGCGATCAGCCGAACGGATACACCAACACCGCTGCAGTAGCGATATGCCGTGTTTGTCCCCTCCGTGCTATCATCCCTTCGGCTCCCCGACGCTAATCCGTCCATCCAACCAACGATCGGACAGGGAACCTGGCTGGTAATTCAATTGGTGTTCCCGGCGTATACGCGCGTACGTAATTGTGTTAGTGTGACCGAGGGTGCAATGTTTGCACTTGCACGTTGATTGTTTGCACAGCGAGGGCTTTGAGGGATTTGAGAAGAAAACGGTAAAGACAAACAGAGCACGAAGATCAACAGAGGAATCATCGCGATCATCACCTTTGCCGCGGTCGGCCACCGTCTCGCGCAGCAAGTAGTGCCGGATAGATAAGGCGCGGCTCGCACCGGGGAAGTTTCCATCCCGGACACGGATATCGGTAAGCATCGGAAAGGAAGGAAACCATCGATCGCGTTGCTTCCCGGTAGGTATGGTTGAATTAGTTGCTAGCACAACATTACGCTAAGTTGTGAAAATAATGCTTTGCAAACACCAGAGCGTGTCGGGGCAAGGTCCGAAGTGTAGTTGACTCTAGGCGAGAACAAAGGCACGACAAATTAGACGCATCTGGAAAGCTACCGGCAAAGATGAAAGTGGCGATGATGTACGTATGAGTATGTATGCCGCACGTTTGTTGGCGTGAAGGATGGTATCAATCTATGTTCATACTTAATTTCCATCTTCTCTTGGTTGTTGTAGTAGGTTAGTCATTACTACAACTTTTTAATGTATGTTTGCTAATTTCTATCATGGTATATAACACACATTTTTCCATATTATTGTTAAAACTTTGGTTTAATCAAGGTTGTAGAACAGCATGCACAACATTCCATTTGTGTTTATTTGATTTGTGATGTTATAGAGGTAAAAAAGTCATTTAAAACATGGTTCATAATTGGATTAACTTCACTAATTGATATCATATCTGTAAAGTACACTTAATACTTATTACTTTTGTTTAGCTAAGCATCGGCATCAAAAACGACACTTAATCATGTCAAAGACATTAAAACGAACATTTAAATTCGCATTGAAAGAAGATGGATGATTACACTCGCAACAAATAAGAACGTGTGTCTTGTGAACCTTTGTCCGATCGTAATCACTCAATCACTTTGCGTTCTTCCAATGCGTTAAGAAGTGTTTTTTGTTTCTGCTTCCTATCGCATACTGGTGGAAACAAACAGTCTCATTGCTTAGGCGAGTAGAATCAGGTTGAGAGCATTGTTAATATCGTATAATTTTACTGTGAAAAGTACGAACTAGCTCCTGGAAGGGGGATGGAAAATCCATTTAAATTAATTACGAAACCTACAATGTCAGTCTAGCTCAGAACGCCTCACGATGTCTCACGTACACGCCTCCAGCGAGTACAACTAGCTCGCTGGCTCTAAGCACGCTCGGATTAACGATAGAAAAGGGATACTGTCCCTTTGCCCGCTTCCCAGCCACAATCCTTACGGAGTGGTTTGACCATGGATTGAGTGATTGAAATTAAATCCCGTATTAAATTACAACCGATTCATTAATCAATCGCTGAAGGTTGAGCAGCCGGTGGTAGTGGCCGGCACTGTACAACCGAACATCGAGAAACCATTTATTTTGCCGCCGTCTAGCGTAAGAAAAACTCCACATGGGCGATGGCGGTAGGACGCGCGGCAGTTTGGGGCAAATTGGAAAGTAGCAACGAATACGGAGATAGAGAGAGAGTCTGGTGGAAGAAAAAAGCAAACTAGACTCGGATACGTTCTGGGTTCCCCTTGGAAAGCTGTCCACTTGCTTGATTGATTGAGTGGAAAATCTCTGTAGCTGAAGTTTGATTTCCATAATGAGTGACTGCAATTTCTTTGCCCAAACGTTCCGGCGTGCTGCATTGAATGGGGCCGGTTTTAATCTTCCAGATTGAACGGTTCCTTCATTTTCGCTGTTGTGTCTCCACCGTTCCCTGTCCGCAAAGCATCTGCTGTGGGATGTGGTTCGCGCTAATCCCGGTCGCTGTTCAAATGTTCGCTTCGACAGTGGCGATAAGACGAGAACTAGTGTTCGAGAAAATTTTTGACGCTCAACGCGCGCTAAGTTATTAGTTTCAGACGGTCGTAGACGGTGGCAGTGATGGTCGATCATTGGACGTTCGTGTGGTTACACTTGGCGATAGATAGGGTAGATAGGATTTGTTTGCATTTGGCTCCGGTCATTGCTCTTTGCGCTGGTGCTTCGTAAAGTTATTCCTTTTCGGTAATGGACAAACTACTGATTTCGGTTTCAATGTTGTGGTCGTACCGTAATATGTACAGTTTTAGATTAAACAAGGTAATCTACAAAAAGATGAAGTTGAAAACTATGAGCACTTAAGATCTAAGCAATTGCGAACAATTAATCTAATGTATTAAGAGGCTAGAGTCAGAAATTCATTCCTAATTCATTTTCCTCCGAAAGCCCAATATTCTTCTGTGAAGATGAGCTGAAATCATTAGGAACGTATAAGTGCCATCGCTTGTGGCTGCTTGTGAATGAATGTGTTCGTAATAGCAATATGCGGTCAGTAGCTCGTAAAAATAGATTCAGGCAATTTTCGGCAGTTCCACTTATTCCATCAATCATTCGTTTTGTTTTTCTTGCTTTTCGCGCATATCAAATCGAAAGTAAAAACGATCGTAAAGCACTCAAGCCAACCGAAAGGTCATGCAGCTATCGATTCTTTTGAATTATGTTGCCATTTTCTTCTAGATGAACGCTCCGTTGACCAACGCCGCAACGACACCGACCCGTCCCGTACCACAAGCTGTAACCGATAAGCCAAAGGGTCGGTTCGGTACGTTCTCTGGTCCGTGCGATCGACATTTTTATCGGATGTTTACTTTTGCGATGCTGATTGTGTGGTTCTGCCGTCAGTGTGTTCCGCACCGTGAGCACCACCCTGTTGGCCGGGTGCAGATTCATCAATTTCGGTAACCTCCCTGTGCCAGCCCTGCGATTGGGTTCTAGGAAAGCGGAAAGTGAGTTTACTTTTCCATTTAAGCATTCGGTGAGTTGCGATTGCATACGGATGCAGTGTAATCACTAGCGTCACGAGCTGCTGATCTGTTGAATGCTTACGGTAAAGATGAATTCCCACATACTCAACAGTTTATTAGA
>KZ061625.1:79946-146119 GCA_002091835.1 Anopheles maculatus | reverse complement strand
AGTGCTTTACTGACTGCCCTTAGGCAATACTGAGGGTATACCAAAGGAAACGCTAGCTTGAAATGCTAGCTTCTTGTCAGCCGAACGAAATGACATGTTTTACAAATTCTATGAGCTTAAATTGCTTATGAAAAATCATCATAACATCTGTATTTGACAAGCAAAACCACCAATGGTGGACCACCATGCATTTCTCCTATCTACTGCTTGCAGCATGGTAGTTAGTTACAACACCTAAATATGTGTGTTGCTGGCACACGTCTATTTGAGCGCATTTAAACAACTCAACAGATACCTCCACAAAATGCGCCATTTCTCCGTCCCGGCGATAGGCAACGTGAGTCATATGTTTCGTTCTAGAAACAACGGGTTTGACATTCAGTTTCGCAAAGCATGGTGGAATGCTCAGTGTATGTGAGTATAGAACTGCAGAGCATTAGTGTATTGCGACTCACCGTGCGCTGGCCATTCTCACGACTTCCGTGAGATTATACAAATAAACGGTCGTTAGTTGGGCTAATTTAATTCATTGAAAAGTATGAAAACAAAGCCCTGACCGTTCGCCTCTACCATGATTGTCAATCTTCATCAAGAACTCTACAATACTGTACGGCATTGGGAGATTTCTTGCCTACGGGCTAATGGTAACTCTTGGAGCGACATTATGATAAATCTCGCTCATCGGGAGCGACCTTTCTAATGAGCAGAATCACAGAAAAGGCTGAGTGGGGTGAGTCCGTTTTGTCTCAGTTTCTAATATCAGCCCCGTAAAATAAACACGCCTCAAACATGTACTGGCGGGCCTAACCGCCAAACACTGCCCATATGTTTCCGCGCGCCAACAAACCACCGGTACGCAGAACGTCATCAAATTGCCCATTACAACTCATTGTCTAAATTATCTCAACTGGTTTATGTTTCTCATTGTGGCCACTTCTCGATTTGCTTTAGTAAACAACGCACGTTGAACAGAGCGCTCTTCTGGGAAGCGAAACACCAACATCATCGCGGCCCTAGAACGAAGTCCTCTTGCCTCCCTCCCTCCCACCTCCATCCCGGTATCGTTTTATCCGGCTGCATATGCACATACCTGCGAAAACACTTTGGACCAGCACTAGCGACACCAGGAAGCTTAACAGCAGCCTCCTACCACCGAGGACCCACATCGTTCGTGATGTTTACGCGCCCCCTTTCACGCACCAAACCACACAGACGGTCACGCACTAAGATAGTCCACCGAGTTTGCTGTCACACATAGGATGGGCCAGCAGCGGGGAAAAGATGAATCCGTCCACTCCAACACGCAGAGACGGTTCACTTTAACGATCGCACAACGTCACACAACACCAGTCGTTCGCCACCAGCAATCCCGGGTGGGCCTCAGGACGGGAATAACGTATCCCGACGACGGTTGCCTACTTTTATAGAATTTTTGCCCCACTCGCACACACAGACACAGACGCCCGCCCAACCTGCTACAACCGGAACCGGGGGTTCCACATCAGCGTACAACACTGATAAGGGTTCGGATCGGTTGTTTTTTGGAACGATCGGTGACGGCGCTGGGATGTGGAATGGCGATCAGCCGAACGGATACACCAACACCGCTGCAGTAGCGATATGCCGTGTTTGTCACCTCCGTGCTATCATCCCTTCGGCTCCCCGACGCTAATCCGTCCATCCAACCAACGATCGGACAGGGAACCTGGCTGGTAATTCAATTGGTGTTCCCGGCGTATGCGCGCGTACGTAATTGTGTTAGTGTGACCGAGGGTGCAATGTTTGCACTTGCACGTTGATTGTTTGCACAGCGAGGGCTTTGAGGGATTTGAGAAGAAAACGGTAAAGACAAACAGAGCACGAAGATCAACAGAGGAATCATCGCGATCATCACCTTTGCCGCGGTCGGCCACCGTCTCGCGCAGCAAGTAGTGCCGGATAGATAAGGCGCGGCTCGCACCGGGGAAGTTTCCATCCCGGACACGGATATCGGTAAGCATCGGAAAGGAAGGGAACCATCGATCGCGTTGCTTCCCGGTAGGTATGGTTGAATTAGTTGCTAGCACAACATTACGCTAAGTTGTGAAAATAATGCTTTGCAAGCACCAGAGCGTGTCGGGGCAAGGTCCGAAGTGTATTTGACTCTAGGCGAGAACAAAGGCACGGCAAATTAGACGCATCTGGAAAGCTACCGGCAAAGATGAAAGTGGCGATGATGTACATATGAGTATGTATGCCGCACGTTTGTTGGCGTGAAGGATGGTATCAATCTATGTTCATGCTTAATTTCCATCTTCTCTTGGTTGTTGCAGTAGGTTAGCCATTACTACACCTTTTTAATGTATGTTTGCTAATTTCTATCATGGTATTTAACACACATTTTTCCATATTAATGTTAAAACTTTGGTTTAATCAAGGTTGTAGAACAGCATGCACAACATTCCATTTGTGTTGATTTGATTTATGATGTTATAGAGGTAAAAAAGTCATTTAAAACATGGTTCATAATTGGATTAACTTCACTAATTGATAACGTATCTGTACAGTACACTTAATACTTATTACTTTTGTTTAGCTAAGCATCGGCATCAAAAACGACACTTAATCATGTCAAAGACATTAAAACGAACATTTAAATTCGCATTGAAAGAAGATGGATGATTACACTCGCAACAAATAAGAACGTGTGTCTTGTGAACCTTTGTCCGATCGTAATCACTCAATCACTTTGCGTTCTTCCAATGCGTTAAGAAGTGTTTTTTGTTTCTGCTTCCTATCGCATACTGGTGGAAACAAACAGTCTCATTGCTTAGGCGAGTAGAATCAGGTTGAGAGCATTGTTAATATCGTATAATTTTACTGTGAAAAGTACGAACTAGCTCCTAGCTGCACGGGATGGAAAATCCATTTAAATTAATTACGAAACCTACAGTGTCAGCCTAGCTCAGAACGCTTCACGATGTCTCACGTACACGGCTCCAGCGAGTACAACTAGCTCGGTGGCTCTAAGCACGCTCGGATTAACGATAGAAAAGGGATACTGTCCCTTTGCCCGCTTCCCAGCCACAATCCTTACGGAGTGGTTTGACCATGGATTGAGTGATTGAAATTAAATCCCGTATTAAATTACAACCGATTCATTAATCAATCGCTGAAGGTTGAGCAGCCGGTGGTAGTGGCCGGCACTGTACAACCGAACATCGAGAAACCATTTATTTTGCCGTCGTCTAGCGTAAGAAAAACTCCACATGCGCGATGGTGGTAGGACGCACGGCAGTTTGGGGCAAATTGGAAAGTAACAACGAATACGGAGAGATAGAGAGAGAGTCTGGTGGAAGAAAAAAGCAAACTAGACTCGGATACGTTCTGGGTTCCCCTTGGAAAGCTGTCCACTTGCTTGATTGATTGAGTGGAAAATCTCTGTAGCTGAAGTTTGATTTCCATAATGAGTGACTGCAATTTCTTTGCCCAAACGTTCCGGCGTGCTGCATTGAATGGGGCCGGTTTTAATCTTCCAGATTGAACGGTTCCTTCATTTTCGCTGTTGTGTCTCCACCGTTCCCTGTCCGCAAAGCATCTGCTGTGGGATGTGGTTCGCGCTAATCCCGGTCGCTGTTCAAATGTTCGCTTCGACAGTGGCGATAAGACGAGAACTAGTGTTCGAGAAAATTTTTGACGCTCAACGCGCGCTAAGTTATTAGTTTCAGACGGTCGTAGACGGTGGCAGTGATGGTCGATCATTGGACGTTCGTGTGGTTACACTTGGCGATAGATAGGGTAGATAGGATTTGTTTGCATTTGGCTCCGGTCATTGCTCTTTGCGCTGGTGCTTCGTAAAGTTATTCCTTTTCGGTAATGGACAAACTACTGATTTCGGTTTCAATGTTGTGGTCGTACCGTAATATGTACAGTTTAAGATTAAACAAGGTAATCTACAACCGGGGCGGCCCGGTGGTGTATACGATAGCGGCGCCGGTCTTCACACGGCAGGACCGGGGTTCGAATCCCGGCGGACCGCCTCCCCGTACGCAGGACTGACTATCCAGCTACGGGTATAACTAAGTCACAGAGAGCTAGCAGTTGCTAGCAGGCCAAGACCTACAGAGGTTGTAGTGCCAGAGAAGAAGAAGAATCTACAAAAAGATGAAGTTGAAGAATATGAGCACTTAAGATCTAAGCAATTGCGAACAATTAATCTAATGTATTAAGAGGCTAGAGTCAGAAATTCATTCCTAATTCATTTTCCTCCGAAAGCCCAATATTCTTCTGTGAAGATGAGCTGCAATCATTAGGAACGTATAAGTACCATCGCTTGTGGCTGCTTGTGAATGAATGTGTTCGTAATAGCAATATGCGGTCAGTACCTCGTAAAAATAGATTCAGGCAATTTTCGGCAGTTCCACTTATTCCATCAATCATTCGTTTTGTTTTTCTTGCTTTTTCGCGCATATCAAATCGAAAGTAAAAACGATCGTAAAGCACTCAAGCCAACCGAAAGGTCATGCAGCTATCGATTCTTTTGAATTATGTTGCCATTTTCTTCTAGATGAACGCTCCGTTGACCAACGCCGCAACGACACCGACCCGTCCCGTACCACAAGCTGTAACCGATAAGCCAAAGGGTCGGTTCGGTACGTTCTCTGGTCCGTGCGATCGACATTTTTATCGGATGTTTACTTTTGCGATGCTGATTGTGTGGTTCTGCCGTCAGTGTGTTCCGCACCGTGAGCACCACCCTGTTGGCCGGGTGCAGATTCATCAATTTCGGTAACCTCCCTGTGTCAGCCCTGCGATTGGGTTCTAGGAAAGCGGAAAGTGAGTTTACTTTTCCATTTAAGCATTCGGTGAGTTGCGATTGCATACGGATGCAGTGTAATCACTAGCGTCACGAGCTGCTGATCTGTTGAATGCTTACGGTAAAGATGAATTCCCACATACTCAACAGTTTATTAGACTATTGATAAACACAACCAATTAATCATCGTTAGCCGGTGGAGGGTTGGTGAACGCTGCTAACAATCTCTTGCAACTGTAAACTATTGAACCTGATAGCTAATTGACTAAATCATAGCTTTCTCTCATTTGTATTATTTTCCAACGTACTTGTTTCGCTTATTTATCGCCCTAATATCGGACATACATTAGATGAAATTCTACTGTGTGTTATTCATCAGCGTAATTCCGTGAATGTCTTATTAGAAGTTTTTAAAAAGTCCCTGCTAGGAAAAAAAACTTTTCTGTTTTTGAGGCGCATTCTTTTACAATACTGGGTCAGTAAAAGGTATGCTCCATACAATGAAGCATTCCAACAATCCCTCTGCACTGATAACCGGGCCAATTTTCTCCCTTGCGATAACCTATTATTCCGAGCAATATCAATAAAACCGTGTACGCGTTTGCTCCCGTTCCGTAAGATTATCGTATTTAGCCAGCACAAGTAAAATCTGCTGGCCAAAGAATCGGCCATCGCAAAACACCAACAAAAAAAAGGGAGGCTCCACAATCGTCCAGCTGATAGCGGGTAAACATTTTTAATTCATGCACACATTACCCGCGCATTCTCGGGGTTGTACAGAGAGAACAGAGTGTTAAGGTCAATCTGTCGAGCGATAATTATGCTCGCCGTCCGTATGGTCCGTACATCCATTGCGCTGCTGCTGCTGCTGCTGCTAAGCCGTCGCGAATCTCGTGCCCCTAGTTCACAAGGACACCATCGGGCTTGAATGATGAAGAAGAAGTATTATCAAATTTGGCAAACAAGCTCACCATCGTGGAGCGATTATTTCAGTTGACCACCCAGCCCCAAGAACTCGGACGTCCTCGAACTATGGAACACGATCCAGCCTTCGGTTGGTGGCTTTGTCTTGGGGGATGAACTTTTCAACTGACATCAATTATTTAGACCACAGGCTTCATGGCTTCCATAATTTAGGCTTCCCCTTAGGCACTTCCCGTCGGGGTCATCGTGCCACCGTGGAGACAGAGGAGATGGTACTGAAATTTCGTGACAGTCTAATCTATAATGCAGCGATGTTCTCTGCCGGTAAAGCTATGGCGAAATACGCTGGTTCCCATGTATCAATGTGCTTGTGGAAATATGTTGAAGCGATCCTGAGAAGTAGATACGATTAAATGGTTTTAGAATTCGGTACATGATCAGCTCAATTTAACTATCAATCGACCAGTCTCGGCGATCGGATTGGTATTATGCGTGGCACTAAAATAATCCCACCTTCACGGTTTGGTAAAACATTCGTGTGTTTTGAGCATCAGGTTGAAATTGTTATTTAAAATCTTCTTACGTAAAGGAGACGATGAAACTTTGCGACACGAAAGCCCTTAACCGCCTGAATCCGGTATCACGTGTCTTGTCACAGGAATAGTTGGGCAAATAGTTTCACCTGACTTTACCGCATCAAAGTTTCGATGGCCTAAGGACTTAAGTTCTGTGCCGAAGCCGCCGGCAAGTACATCGGTAAGAAATGGAATGTCTGCTAAGCTACCAAAGACCTACCTGCCACAGTAGCTCCCACACACACACACACACACACAAGTTGATGAGACTTTAGAAAAGATTAATTTCCACAAAAGAAAGTATGCCTCCGCGTAGCATCCAGCCGAACCCGTATCGGTAGCATTTGATGTTAATCTTGTTTCGATGGTTGGCTGAATGCACTTCATCTGCCCGTCGGTTCCGAACCGGATGACGGTGTGTTCCGATTGCTCAGGAACAAAGCTCGCCCGCCTAAAGTCATCGATATCAATCGTTCCCGGGAGTGATCCGACACGAATATCCCGCGGGTCCTAAGTGTTTGGGCGGATGCTGGTGAAATTAATTTTCCCTTCGCACAACTCCGTGTTCCCGGGGATCCGGACATTCTTGATGTTCGCGTTTAAATAGCCTTTTGCAGCGCATCGACAAGACGTTTTCCAATTATGCTTCCAATCAATGAAAGTCGGCTCCAATTTGTGCCCGAATCCTTCCGCATTTGCCACAAACCGGTGCTCCCCGGTGGGTGCGAAAGGAAGGTCCGTTTTAATAACTCTTGTGTCGAGTGAAATTTCCCCGAAGGATTTACCACCCTTCCCCACCTCATACACCATTGTTCTTCAACGAGTGTAACCATCCCATGTCACGCCACACAGGAATCCCGGTACGGCTAGGCAAAGTCCCGGGTTACGGTACCAGCCCGTTAAGGTTACCGTAGGATGTGCGGCACGAAGGCGCCAGATCACATCACACACTGTGACACAATCCGAACACGGTGGCTTTTTACTCGGGTGGTTCTAAGGCGTTGAAAAGCCGCACGCCGTTTTCGGCAAACGTATCCACTTCAGCGCACTCCACCGCCGGTGACTGTAATTATGAAACCGAGCGCCCCGTGCAGGATGCGCAAAAGGGAACGAATCGTGTCAAGAACCTTTTTTGGTCTCCGGGATAATTGCCCCCGGGAATGTAACGAAAATGGCCATTCCTGTACATCGGGTTTTTGGGGTCGAGTTTCTCGAATGGTTCGTAATTATAATTCCTCTTTCCACACACTGTATCTCTCTCTCTATCTTTTATCTCTGCACCACCTACACGGTCTTTAATCGCAGGCAACATTGTGTTGTTCTTTTCTTGCTCGTAACAACAAACCCATCCCAATGCTGCCATATTTCATTCGGTGGTTCAGCCACTTCGCCGTACTGGTGTGCCGACCTTTAACTTTCAACAATACAAAGTGACAGGTAAGTCATTCCCACTTGGGTGGAAGTGTACGCATTTGGCAGATAATTTCATCCCATCAGTGGCAGTAGCAGTGTTGTGGAGTAGGCCGAGTTTAGCCGGGGGAAGCAGACGCTAAACTTTCTTCACTTAATATTCCCACCGTGTACAGTGCTCTTTTGATGGATCATTTTTGTATTGTTTTATTGCTTATTTTTGTACACAACACAAGGCAAATACCAATGGGCATCGTTGAGTACGTGCAAATTATGACATTAAACTGGAAAATGCAGATGTAGCTCATTTACTGTTTAGCTGTTCAACTAATATGGTGGCATGGCCAAATAAATTTATTTATTGTACGCAATGATTGTTTTTACAAATCACCTGGTTTACCTGAGGAGGACACAACAACATTTTAAAATATTTAAACAAAAACGTTCAAATTGCTGTGTTGAGCCATAACCTGAAACGATATTTATTTGTGCGAGTTCAACTTCAGGATAAAACGTTATGGATATATTGCTCAAAAGCCCACAATTGCACCTAACAAAATAAAGACCCTACACAACACAAGGAAGCAACTTCGAACGCTGAGCGCAACCGAAGCGGGCTTTCAAAACCAGAAATAATGCTGAAATCGACAGCTCGCTGCTGTGCGCTTATCGGATCTGGTTGTTCGTTTCTTCCCTCGGAATGAGATGTCCAATAAGTCCAATACGGTTTACGCCTGCTAACCACACGGTTGCTGATAAGAACTTCGACTGCTTGGACACTGTTTGGTAGACGACGCTCAGCTCGCTTTTGCCAGAACAAACATAACGCCAAACGAGACACGGCGTACCGGTGGTTTTTGGAAAATGAGAAACTTTCCTTTCGACCAAAAAAAAAAAAAAACGCAGCACTCTGTGGCATAAGCATATCGCGTAGTTTGTGTGCCTTATTTCCAACCATCTTGGACTTCAGCCATGAAATTAATACGATAAGAAGCTTGAGGATGAAGCCAACGTTAATGTTGATTACTTCCAATGATTATCATGCTTATTACGGTAAGGAAGAGTTTGCGAAGCCAAATGTTGCGAGAATGACTTGCCCAATACCGAATGCTTATAGCAACATAAAATACTTCCACCCAGAAATGATGTATCGATTTTGCAAAATTTTTCGAAACTGAGCACGACTTCCACGTCACTACACGAGAAGTCACTTTATCGACCATAGCTCATCCCCAGAGGATCCTCAAAAGTTAAACTAATTCCTAACTTTCCATGAGCACAAAACGCACCCACACACACACACACACACACACGCGCGCACACACACCAAAACATATAGTGATGTCCAAAATGCTAATTACTTCCCGCCCATGTGGGAATGTGGCCGCCCGGAATGGCTGTCAAGTCGACTGTCTCGCCTGTCAGATTCGCTTTCGCAAGCAATGCATCGTTCGCATGTGCGGTGACAGTATTCGGATCACGTAACGCATTCTGGCGGTTTGACTGCGACGAACTACCCTCCCATAGCTTCCTGCTTCGCTCCCCAACGGTCAGGCAAGCTGCAAAGTCGCACGATCGGACCCTTTAATTGGTTGCTGGTTGGAGATCCGTTCTCCCGAAGGTGAACGGTTTCGTTTGACACAGTCTCGCACAGGTCCCTGACATTCACCTTGCGAGAGCGGTTCGTGCTCGCCGTCCCGAGAACGCGCGATGCCACACTACTAACAAACAGTGACATGTTGTTATCGTGTTACACGTCGATATTACCTTTTCCCTTGACTCTACCGGCAACGTCCGTCCTCCGGCGAGTGGCAATCCGAGACCGACCACCGAGATATGCTAGGGGGTTGTCATCAGTGTCGAACTATTAAGCATGCATGAGGTGGTGGAGAATGTGGAGAAACATAATAACCCAGTCCAAAAATCGCTCCCACAAAGTAGTGCTAACCGGTTTTCGCGTGATGCAATGTGCATTGCACTGCATAAACATACACACACACACAGAGGTGAGTGCATCGGACGCCCGGTGCGAAAACGCCCAGCTTTCGTCGGCTCAGACCGCCGCCATAGAACAATTGAGCTAAATTAAACAACTGCTCTCCAAAGTACAGTTGTGACAGTAACTATAAAACTCACGTAATAACATACGTTCAGGCATTAGGAATTAGGCAATTCGAAATAAAACCAATTGGCTAAAATCGAACTGACGACAAGACACTAAGAACAAGTGTAATTTAAGGATGGAAGGAATGTTCTGAGTTACAAATCGTATAATCTTGGTAAAGATTTTTTTCGTGGGTTACAATAAAAATTGTAATTGTCATTGTCTCTATTAAATCGAAACGCCCCAAAGGAACATCCTCTTAACTGATGCGAATTTGGAGCCTAGATTTTGTGAACATAGTTTCAAGCAATATGGCCAACTCCTTTTTCTTTCTTTCTTTCTTTCAAAGAAAAACAACGAATCTTTTTCACGTATCAAAAACTTTATGCCCACATCTGTATCCCAGCTGTGCTACGCCCCACCAGTAAGGGTGACGATTTGCAATAAAATGAACAAGTTGTTAAATAATTCCGTGCCCCGTTTTTGGTGGTGGCTTTTGTGTTTTTGTTGCGCCCGCCCTAGTAACATTATTATGTTTGTGTACCTTTTCGGTTTATGCTGCGGGGCTACTATTTATGTTCACTGATTTTTTTTTTCTTCACTGTTTTTTTTTTGTACCGAAAACCAGGCCAGAGCGAATCACCACTCGGGGTACGGTAAAATGGGTTTATTGTAAAATTGTCATGAACACTTTGACAACCGGTGGGCAGCAACAGTGAGCGTTGTTAACAGCGTAATTAACATGCTTAACGTACCGGGGAAGTGATACGGGACATTCTTCCTTAATTTCCTGTCCATTCCATTCATGTTGTTTTTTTTTTTGTTGCTTCATGTTGTGGTAGTTTTTTTCACTTTATTTTTGGGTTTTTATTTCTTCCACCATGAATTTTCCTGAAGCATGTCAATTAATGTATACTGACGAGTTAAGAAAAAAAGTATGTTCCGAGCCGGTTTCTGGTAAAGCTTTTGGCAGCTAGTTATGCAAACTGTCACCGGCAGAGAAATGGTGATATTTTTCCGAAAGATCAAACTTGTCCGTACCGTACACTCGTGCAAGAAGAAAGTGAGTATACCCTTTTTTCTAACGCTCTATGGTCGTAAAACCAGTGGAAATATTGGCATCGGTTTTTCCGAGAAATTAAGATGTATAGCTTCATTTTATTCTTGATCTAAGGCGTGTGTGTGTGTGTGTGAGTGGTTGTTGCACGTTCGTTCGTTCGTTAGACCCGTCTTTCAATTTTCATTTGTACGCCAGTCCCACGTAGATAAGGCACAATTTGTCTTTGCTCAATTTTGGTGTTTAGCTTAACATTCTTTTTATTCCTGCCTGCAATACACCCGTCCGTACTGTCCCGGAACCGTTAAAAGCATCTCCACCGATTCTACCGGTGTTCAATTTATCCAATCCACCATCGGACGGGTAGGATCCGAGTTTGGCCGAACACACCCCGCACACGCCCGGAAGTAGTGTCTCCTACCGCATCATGCAAAATAGATGACTGGTGTTTCCCGCTGTGCTGATGTCGATCTACCTACCGTGCCGCTGGACGTGGGGAAATGGCACGAAAAGGTAAGCGAAGACACGAAACCCATCCAGCCAATGGACGTGAATGGTGCGTTGGAAGTTTTTGTGCCTTCATTGGGTGAAATTTATATTGAAACATAAATAAAGGATGACGAGAAAGAGATAGATGTGAAGAGCAGGCGAGAAGCGAATACCCGTCGGCCACCGATTCGCAGTCCGTTTGGAGGTAGAAATGGAAAACGAAAACGGTGAAAAATGGATCCCGTTCGAAAGGTCCGCGATGGATAATGCGTTTCACCGTTGCTTATGAGCTGTAGTGGCGTGAAAGGAAGAGAGACAGAGCGAGAACTGACATAAGATACACCAAACGCTTGAACGGGAGCGAGCGAGAGAAACCGTTTCGTAAGAAAATGGCACCTTTCCTTGATGGGAACTCCTTTCGCATCTTTTAATGTGACGCTTCACGCGTCTTTCTGTGATGGTTGAGGCTCTGTTCGGATCGTTTCCCCAGCGTTCCGATACACACTATCGCACGTAACGCGCTTCGGGTGATTGTGGTGGAATGCGCGCGCGAACTGTACATGATAGCAATAGCCAGCCCCTACTAATGAAATTGTTTGATGAAGGATATTTATCTTGCGAATACAAATGGGCTTCACTGGCAGCGACCCGTCTGCTTTACGCTAAATGACGTATTCTGGTCCAGATCTCTGCCAGGGTGATTTGCGGCACGAAAGAGGCGTGAATGTAGAAAGCGGGGCACGTTATAATGAACATGCAATTTTGTACACGCGTGACAAAACCACATATCACGTCCGAAGGCTGATGTGCAATAATAAAAAAAATAAATACACGCACACACCAAATTCTAATAATAACACCATCAATGGGTCAGCCGGTACTCCACATCCTTTTTGGATCGCATTCTGGCAAATGCCGGCACGCACGACTGGTTTTTGGGGCGCGTCGAATGAATGGAATGAATGTGGCCTTGCTCGACTGCATCAATCACACGCTTCACTGGGCGGAGATGTGTGCGGTTTTAGCTTTCCGTGTGCTTCCTGTGCTGCTGGTTGGGATGGTAGGTGGGAAAACTGTGCTCTTACCGCCGAATTTTTCCCGAAGAAAGACACTGCATCTTATATTTTCAACGTGATAAATTTGAATCGAATTCATAATGGCTTATCGTACGTGCCTCAATGGTTACGATGCAGCCACCATGCTTCGATCGGCTTAAACATAAACAATTTCGTACAGCTCCATGCACCATATTGTGCATGAATGCAACGCATTTGTTTTATTGTGAAACATCTGATTATTTTGAATAAGTATTTATTATCGATAAATTCGAACACATAGCACAATAATGATGAGCATAAGCTATAATGTAGATCACTCGTAACGTGACATCGTGATGAGACTTTACACTGCCGTATAAAGCTTGTTGATTGTCGATTTTGTATAATATTTTAACTTGTACGGCTCATCGTAATTAGTTCTATATTCTTTGATTAAAATTTCCTCCATCTTTATGTACTTACTTACTTACTTATCAGGCGCTACAACCGTTTCGCGGTCTTGGCATGCTGCAACAATCCTCGATACCGCTCACGGTCTAGCGCCGTCGTCTGCCAATCCATTATCCCGGCCGTTCTGGTGGACGCATCAACACCATCACTCCATCTCAATTTGGGCCTACCACGCCTCCTCTGTCCATGTGGACGGCCTAAAAGGACTGTATGGGTTGGGTCGTCCGGTGCCATTCTCATAACGTGACCAGCCCACCGGAGCCTGGCGAGCCTAATTCACTGCACGATGGTGAGTTCACCGTACAGCTCATAGAGCTCGTCATTGTAGCTGCTCCTCCATTGTCCTTCCACACATACGGGGCCAAAAATCCTTCTGAGCATCTTCCTCTCGAACGCGGCTAAGAGGGTTTCGTCAGTTTTGGACAGAGTCCATGTCTCAGAGGCGTATGTGAGTACTGGGACTATAAAGGTTTTGTACAGTCCCAGCTTCGTCCGTCGCGACAGGTATTTTTAGTGGAGAAGTTTCCTCAGACTGTAGTATGACCGGTTGGCAGCCAGCACCCTTGCGCGCAATTCAACTTCTATGTTGTTATCGGTGCTGACTTTTGACCCCAGATAGGTGAAGTTTTGGACGACTTCAAAGGTGCGACTCGATGTTCAGTGCCGCATGCTCGATCCTTTGGTAAGCTTCTGTTACATAGGAGAGCCTCAAACCAATGATGTCTATGTCATCAGCGTATGCCAAGATCTGGAGTGACTTATAGAAGATGTTCCCCGACGTTTGCACCTCCGAGTCTCGGATGGCCCTCTCTAGCGCCAGATTGAATAGGAGGCAAGCAAGCCCGTCTCCTTGGCGCAGACCCCTAGTGGTAGCAAAGGGCCCTAAGAATTTTCCATCCACCTTCACCTGGCATGTGATATTGGTCATCGTCATACGTACAAGCCTGGTAAGCTTGGAGCTCATTGCGTCGTATAGTTTTACCCTGCTATGCTATCGTATGCGGCTTTAAAATCAACGAAGAGATGGTAGGAGTGTAGCTGCTGTTCCGCCATCTTCTCCAATATTTGCCGCATGGTGATGTCGCAATCTTTGTGTACGAAATCAGAGCAAAAGAGTAACTATAACGATTTAAATCCTTAACTCATTCTTTAAACATTAATTACAAAATAATTTTCTAAACAAAATTTAATATCCTGTTTATAATCACTCTCTGTGCTGACTTCTAACTCACTCTTTTCGGTTTATACTCACTCACTCACTCTTTCTATACTATAATTACTCTTTTCGGTTTTAACTCACTCTTTTCGAATTAGAAAAGAGTAATTATAATATGAAAAGAGTGAATTAAAACCGAAAAGAGTGAGTGAGTGAGTATAAACCGAAATGAGTGAGTTAGAAGTTCGCGTAGAGAGTGATTGAGTAAGTATAAAGAGTGAGTTAGTATAAAGAGTGAAATAAACTCTTTTTGCTGATTTGAAACCATACTTTCACTTGCGGTATTTAACTCACTCACTCACTCTTACTCAGTGTACACATCTCTATTATGTACCCAATTATTGTTGCTGTTTTGTCTGTGCTTTTGAAATTAAATTAAATTTACCATGAAACGTACGACGAAAGATTTAGTAAGCATAACATCTTTGCTAAACTTTTCATCGTTGTACTGCAGTGTAAACATTGATTGTGCAATTGCAAGTATTGTACGACGTGTACAAACGATGCAATTCCCTTGTCCCGTTCCAACCGTTAAACACTCGTAATGGTTCTTCGTGATGCTATAAAATCAGTGAAATGTCGCCACTGTTTCGAGTGGAACATCGTTAATGTCGTTGAAAAATTACGCAAAGTTCATGGCTCGTGAAAGAACAATTAGATGCACCGTTAGCTCTTCATTAAATGAAGCAAGCCATTTGCAGTGATGGGCCCTGGAAGAATTTATTTCTCTATTTATTTTTATCCTCCTATTAAAAGAGCAATTGAAAAGGAAAAAAGTTGCAGCGTGATTCATATTCATTCATGTGGAATGAATTGCTTTCATAGTGTATTTTGTGTAAAAGTTTTAACTACGACCGAGAGGCGCGATATTTACAATTGTTTAAACATTGTGCAGTGCTAAATTTCTTCCCACCCGGCGGAAGCGATCTAGGCAGGACCTGCTTCACAATCATCCCTTCGGTATCTTCACTATCTACACGATAAATGTCATCTGCATCCATTGACGTCACGATCGCGGAAAATGACTTCCCACAAACCGCCGGCCCATTAACGTGTGCGCCATCATCAAGCTCGTGTGCGCTACGTAGAAAACGGGCTAAAGTTACATTCCTTCTTTCGGTTGCTGTTTGGCTTCTAGCCGCGACAATACCCACGATGACAGCCAGGGCACACACATACACGCTAACCATGATCCGAACCCGTGTACGGGAAGACAATGTGTTTCGCACCGCATGCAGTAGACACACGAGCTTCTTTTAGCTACCGACTCGATCTTGGTTCCGCCACCGAGGGCTCCATCGACGGCCTATCAAACTTCGGCCAAAGCACAAACGATAAATCTGCGGTCGTTCTTAACGCGTTGCCACAAGTGTTGCCGTGCTGCAAAAGCCCGTGCCAGAGCGCTACGTCTTGCAGCATGGCAACCGTAAGCAATGATGGTGAATCTTACCGCAGCGTGTTTTATGATGATAGTATTAGATGGTTCCAAGAAAATGTGTGCTATTTTTCATCCTCACTGCTTGCGACTCAAAAACTCATCTACGAGCCAGTGTGCGACATGTGCGCTGGCGTGGTAATGAAAATATACGGAACTGGAAGGTAAATATTGACTTTTTGGTATACTTTTTCATTACAGTTTTAGTTTTGGACCGATCGTTACAATAAATGTTAGATGAAACGTCACACATGCATGATGATGAGCTGATGACTAGTTGATCATGTAGTCTCTAGCCTTCTTCTTCTTCTTTCTTGGCCTAACGACCTCTTATGGTCATGCCTGCCATTTCTGGCTTACTAGACTAATTGATACCGCATAGTTGGTTAGTCAATCCTCACTATGGGGGAACGGCCCAGATGAGACTTGAACCTCGGTCCTGCCGTGTGAAGACCGGCGCCGCTGTCGCATCTCCACCGGGCCGCCCCCGTCTCTAGCCTTATTTAATCCAAATTGATTTTTCGTCTAATATTCCTTCATAAGCATTTTGTGGATATTTAAAAGACTATTTAAAAAAAGACTTACTTGAACCATATAAAACAATGTGAAATTCATGAGTTTTAATGCAAAAAAAAAATCGAACAACCCACTAGGAGAGTTTTCGATAGATATTAAACTGACAATAACCTAATATCTCCCATCCTGACCACATAACCTTTATCTATAATCTTTCAAACTCGCATTTCTCATTGTTTCGCAACAAAACGTATTCGTCTTCCATGTGGGCACATTATTTTGTTCACACTGCTGCCTAATGGCCATATGCCAATCTCAATGATTAAACCATACAACCACCGACGGGCCGCCCTTTCGACACTTTTGGTCGCAATAGTAATCATTCTTGATTCTTCCACCCAACACACTATCAAATAAATTTACCCCAAACGTGACCCACAACCCGGATCGGTTCCTTTGTTTCCCACACGGCACACCCACCACCAGCAGTATTTATCTATTTGCTCCCGAAAACCCAGGAAAAGTGTCCCAAATCATGCTTTTAAAACCCACCATAAATCTCTTGAACGCCGTCCATACTACTCCGCCCGTTTTCCAGTCGGTAAAGTGTGTGGTGGCCTATGGACCAATGGAAAATGGGCTTTGCATTACCATCGAAAGCACTTTTATGCATACAACGCGCACACACACCCACACAAAAACACACGTAAAACTAGTGTTCCTGGTGAGGTTCTTATCACCTCCAAAAACGAGCTGTTCTGAGTCGTTTAATATAAAAAGCTATGGTTGGGGCAGTACACAGACAAACACACACAACTATTCTGCACTGAGCATAAATTACCTCTTCTGTTCCGTGCAAAACCCATTACCCACGCGTGCTGAAGTCTGGACCACCGAGATTGAATCGGTTTGCCGGATCGAAGCTGACCACCAGCAGCAACACTAACCACGTTTTATGAGTGCGAAAAATGTTTGCAACATTTAATTCCTCCACAAATTGAGGGAGCATCCACACAGCAGCAGCTGAAGGAAATGGTAGCCATCTTATTAAAAACAACCTCCCCCAGGTTCAAGATGCAAAAGATGTGTCAGCGATGTTTGTTGGCGCTATTCCAGCAATGCTCACCATGATTGTTAATGTGCAGCATCACTAAAAGCAAACATTAACATCATCGAAGCCTTCGAAGGGAGCGGTTGCAATAGCCAAAAATGGTCTCAAAACACAAACTATCACACAGCCCTCATCCAGACGCACACACACACACACACAGGTACAAACGAGAAGATGCAACGGGGGCAAAGTCGTCTTGTCTTTCAATGAGTGGAACACTTTCGAACGACAAAACCACAACACGAGAAAGTTCGTCTCTTCTGGTTGGAACTTTCTTTCTCCGGCTTCCGGTTTAAAGTGGGCGACAAGAGCGAACCTAACCATCTCCAACGAGAACAAGCTGGATGTGTGTCTGTCTGTGTGTGTGTTCGTTCGAGAGAAAAGGAAAAACGGTTGGTAACAACTTGGGCATTGTTCAGTCAACCACTCGCAACGCCCTCGAAGGATGCTCAAAAATGGCTAAGCCTTCGAAGGGAGCGGTTGCAATAGCCAAAAATGGTCTCAAAACACAAACTATCACACAGCCCTTATCCAGACGCACACACACACACACACACACACACACACACACAGGTACAAACGAGAAGATGCAACGGGGGCAAAGTCGTCTTGTCTTTCAATGAGTGGAACACTTTCGAACGACAAAACCACAACACGAGAAAGTTCGTCTCTTCTGGTTGGAACTTTCTTTCTCCGGCTTCCTGTTTAAAGTGGACGACAAGAGCGAACCTAACCATCTCCAACGAGAACAAGCTGAATGTGTGTGTGCGTTCGAGGGAAAAGGAAAAACGGTTGGTAACAACTTGGGCATTGTTCAGTCAACCACTCGCAACGCCCTCGAAGGATGCTCAAAAATGGCTAACGACAATTTTAAGCAAATGACACACACCCCATCGCTACACCTGCTACACCCTCGTACACGCTCACAACCCGGAACCCGGCGATTCGATTGAAGTGCTGGTGCAGTTGCATTTTCCAACAGTAGTATCCGGGATGTCCTCATCCGGGGCTTGATTATTCGGTTTGGCTCGCAAAACTCCCATCCACCATATTGAAATGAAGTGCCAGACGGGTAGGATGTTTGGGTACGATCTTCGAGATCAGCTAGCATGCGTCATCTAACCCCTTTTCTGTAGTCTTTTTTTTTTATTACAAATGCTTGTTCTATCTTGATTTTAACGATCCGGTCGTTTTATTTAACCTCTCTCAAGACTCCACTCTTCCGACATGGAAGAATAAACGGGGCGAACCAACCATACCCGCCATAAATATTGTTCCTGCTGCAGATCAGCACCACAGAAGCGTTTTACCATTTTCCCCCTTTTTTTTTTTTGTCCACATCTTGCCGGGTTCACAAAAACACGTGGTGGGGAAAAATTTATTCCTTTCCTATGTTAATCCGTCTTACCGTGGGAGGTGTCACTGTGCTACACGGCACCAATTTTGCTCGATGGCAAAATGGTGGGCAGTAACTTTGGTGGGTGCAAAATTATTCCAATATGCCGCCATTAATTTCGGTTATGCACTGCAAAACTGGAGTGGATCCGCATTGCAACTGACGTTGAGTGAGACAGCCGGATTAGATCGTTTTGAGTGGCGAACTGTTTAAAACTTTGTTCGATGTGTATGTTCTTTTCTATACCATTTTGTCATTTATTTCATTTGCAATGAGGACGCAGATTTGGAGTTTGTTTTAGGTTGAAACAATTAACAAATTCATCCAGAATTAATCATGATTTAATTTTACCACAGATTTATTTTTTTTATTTTGGATATTCTTTACAGACTCTCGTTCCCTCGCGCCTGTACCAAGCGCAACAAACAAACTGATTGCTTATTGTTAATCGAAGAAAAATTAACAATCCCATTAAACAAACGTGTCCGCAAATCCGTGCCTGTGCAAATTTGTTCATCATCATCGCATTAGCACGCTTCGCTCACGCTGGCGATGGTGCACCTTCACGCTTAGGACGTTCCCAATTTGCGTGATGACACACAATTACTAACCAAATTAACTGTGTCCTACAACTGCTCGATGAGCGTGCCCCGGTGTGCACACCGGACGAGACACGTATGTAATAAATTTTAAAACCCTGTACAACTCCCACCAACGGCACAACTACTCGCTGCGTAGGCTTTGTAACGAATCAAAATGGGCGCAGCATGCGCTTGCAAACGGCACAGTGTCAGCTATGTGCCAAAAATAAAGCGAACTTATAACAAACCGAACGATCCTACACCTTCCGACAACAATACACCGTCAACCCTTGTTCTATTGCTCGAACCTCACACACAAAAAAAAGGAATATGACAGCAGGTGGCCTTCGCAAACTGCGACACTTCCGCGCTATTTGTATGCAAATGTGGTACTGACGGTAGGGAGAAAAAATTAATTTAAAATTTAATTTATTTAATTGATTTGCACAAAACCCATGACCGTGATGGAACATAACAAACACAAATACAAAACAAACCACCGGGATGACCAGCGTGTGCCCCCGGTTGGTTGTGTTTCTGTGGGGTGGGTGCTAGTAGTGCATTTGAAGTTGTCCATAGCACTGCATCAAATTTATACTTCTTCCGTACGTGCTAACGCACTACCGGATGCAAGCTTTGATGGGACGATTTTGTTTGCACCTTGTCTGTCCGATCTCATCGGTGGTCCGCAGAGTGCGTACGAAGGTTGCGGATCATTAGACGAGAGAGAAACCCCAATTGTGAATGTTCAGTGTCCAGTCAACCAGCCTACTTTTGCTATAGTATGTATATGTGTGTTTTTTTAGCTTTATCACTTCTTGTTTCCATTACGGAAGCTATGAATTTCATATTTGCTCAGAACGAAGAGCTGATGCACTTCTAAATATTCATTCCATTGCAATGAAGTAGATGTGGTCCGGATTTTTCGCAAAATGAGCGGTATTGCATACAAAAAATACAGTAAAACAACTTTAATGATAACAAAACGTTGAGCCATAACATACATTGGCGTATTTATACAATATCAAATCTTTTAAGTAAGTTTCATAATACAGAATATGACCTAAAATCGCTTATAATTGGACACAAATGTCTACCAATTGCTAACATTAGTACTTCTAGAACTTCTAGCGACTTCGTAGTAGTGTTGTGCGAACTGAGTAAGAGTGAAAGATTGATTTAAATCTTCCTAAAAAATGAGTTAAATGAACTCTTCACGAAGAGTTTTAACAACTCTTTTTGCGATTCGAATCGTTTAACAACGATTTGCGATTTGAATCCTGCTGCCGATTGACGATTTAATTCGCGGAAGAGTTGTTAAACGATTCGAATC
Source organism: Anopheles maculatus (assembly GCA_002091835.1). Taxonomy (NCBI): domain Eukaryota; kingdom Metazoa; phylum Arthropoda; class Insecta; order Diptera; family Culicidae; genus Anopheles; species Anopheles maculatus. The sequence goes on along the minus strand of KZ061625.1, from coordinate 125,669 downwards.
GCAAAAGAGTTGCTAAACGATTCGATTCGCCGTGGCGACTAACAACTCTCAAAGAGTTGCTAATTGATTCGAATCACAAAAGAGTTGCTAAACGATTCGAATCGCAAAAGAGTTGTTAAACGATTCGAATCGTTACGGCGAAGGAGTGAGAATGAATTAATTCATTGAAAAGAGTTATTATTCTCATCTCTTCTTCGTAGACTCCTTTTTTTGTGGTACTAAACAATTAATTTCTTACTTTTCTCGTGAAAGATCCACACACTTTAGCTATGAATCAGTAGCTTAATAGTTTTCAAGTATATAAAACGCATAAATAAATAAAATAACGTTAATAAATGTTTATAAAACCCGTCATAATGTCAAACAGCGTGCTGTCAAAACCACGTCCTAAGAAAACTCGTGTATCAAACACGTGTGCCACATTTAATCCTTCCCACGTGTCTTGCGGAGCATCTTCTGGGAATGTTTATCCACCTGTCTACCGTTTGGAAGAGACAGAACTTCTTCACATCCGTTAAACGAACACGAGCCTCAGCAATTACGAGTGAATTTTCACTGAGAGAGCAATTTATCCCACTTTGAACATTCATCCAGCTGATCTTTAATAGCCAATAGATGCGTGTTGACGAAAAAAAAATGCAAAAGAACACATCAAGGATGCAGCTTAAATTGATTGCCCTGTGCAAAAAGTCTTATTGTTTTTTCCACACTTACCCAAACACACGTGCATATGGGTTTTGCAGTGAATAAATCAGAAAAATGGCGTCTGGGCTTAAAAGGGAAAACTCCGAAACGTTCGCAAACAAATCGATTTGCAAAAACCTTTCCTCACTTCTCGCTCCCCAATCATGGTTTGAACTCTATCCGGATGAGGAATGGGTCACGGATTTGTTTTTTATTTTTGTTTTTGTGGGTTTTGTTCATCTCGTAATGGCGAACGATGGTGCGAGTGTTGTTGCTGAAGCATGAATAGAACTTTTTGTGCCGGCTTGTTGGTTTATCGAGCAACCCGGGCAGGTAAGCACGATGCAAGAGTCGTTCGAGTGCTCGTTACCAGTCAGCGATCGTTTCCGCGTCGAATTGCTATACCAATTGTGCGCTTCGTAAGGGAGCAAATCCCGAACGCAAGTTTTTCCATACGCTTCCATTCTCCTTGATCCACCCATATTTCATATTTTGTTCATTGTCACACATGCAAAAAAGCAGAGCGAGAGAGAGAGAGAGCGAAACAGAGGGCGAGAACGTTTAAAATCGTCCAGTACAACTAGTTTCTAGTTCTATTTATGGTTGGGATTAACGTCGGACTGCTTTCGAAAGTTGGTGCAGCACCCAAACACGGCGACTCGAACGAGGATTTAGTGATAATACTAAAATCGGACCATTCCACGTAAGTTGAAGCGGTTGGCGATACGGACTAGGCGTTGAAAGCGAACTTAACCATACTGCCTACTTCAGTTGCGGACGAACGTAAAAGTTTGGCCACGTGACTTTAGTGTTGGTGGGTACGTAGGCTGCATATAGGATATCTGATTCCTATCTTTCGTTCCTATTTGTGTGTGTGTGTGTTTGCCAGTACGTGTGTATATCCTTCCGTCCGATTAGGTGTGTATTAGTTTAATAGGTAGGTTGATCATAACGAAAGTAAGGATTATTTGAGAAAGCAATTTTGTACATTGAAAATAGATTTGTTTTTATGAAACAAGTGTCCTTATTGAATTTAGCTTCCATTAATTAACCTATTAATTAGAATAAAAATATAATAAGCTACTTCAACTAATGCTTCTATTTCACTGCCCTTTGTACAACTACTTCTTCAACTGTGTACTGGAATGTACTGGAATAAATTTATATTCCTGAAGTATACAGCTTTTTCCATAAAAATCCACAAGCAAAGTAGTTGTTGAAACTAGTAGCCAAGAGCTTTTTTAGTTTACGATCGATCATGGCGTACCATTAACCGTCAACACAACTTTTCCTTACGGCTTTGCATACGTTCAAGCACGTGTGTTTCATCGCTTTTGCCACCGTACACTCCCCCGAAAGCTTTTGCATGTCAATTTCCTCGAACAGCTTTTTAGATACCACTAATAGAGAGAAAAACAGGGTGAGCTCGCCAAGGGTGAGTTGTAATGTGGGTTCCACCACAGTGGGAACCAAACGGAACTCATGCGAAAACTTGATCCTCTTCTCCTCTGTCTGTTTGTGGACGTGTATGGTAATGAAGATGAAAAGTTATTACCCAATCGACCCACGCAAGGCCAGGGAGTTTCGGTCGTCACCGCCACACCGTCAGCATATCATTTGGAGAAAGTCAAAGCAATGAGTTTAAATAAAAATAATAAAGTGCAGACACAAAAACGCGAACGAAGCTTCTCATCTACAACGGTTCCATCGAATGTTGTCTCCTTTTTTTTTTTTTTTTTGGCACTGGGTAAAGTCTGGCACAGTCAGTCTAGCATGCAAAAGACAAAGTTTTTCTAGCATTTCACATTTCGGGAAAACGCTCGCGGGAAATCAGATTTTTAGAATGGCACACCCACAGCGCAAATGTACCATCCGTCCGCTCTTCACAACCGCTGGCAAGGACGAATGGCAAGAAGATTGATTGTGAAATTAAAAATTAATAATAATTCCACCGAAGGGAAGCCCGCAGTTTTAGCGACCTCGCACATCGTCTCTCATACGTATCACAAGCGGTTGAACGGTTCTAGGCAATTTGTGTTTTTGGGTTGCTTTATTTTTAGAGAAGAAAAACTCATATCACACCAATTGACAGGGCAATGGCGTCAGAAAATAAAATCGAAAACCCACCTCCCCATATAGCGTCAGCACGTGGTCAAAGACAGGCAATAATTCTATCAAACATATAGGCACTTGCTATGTGTAGAGTTTTAAATAAGGGATTCTAGCGGTTTTTTACCGCACTTTTTTTGTGTCACACCAAAACAACTGAAAAAGAGTGGTTTGTGTACTTGCGTGATTAAATTATCACATCGAAAATCCTGAATCCCGTGATCTTGCCGCAGCACCGCAGCAAACTTGTATATGCATCACATCCGAGCGTTTGGTTTGAGTGTTTCAATCGCTCTGACATCATTGTTAACTTTTTTTCTGTGGGTTGTGCTACTATGAACATTATTTAATAATAATTTTATTGCCCCATGCTCCATTAAAAATAATTTAATATTTTAATTAAAACGAGACTTAATTTTTTATTACTAAAGTGTGAAGCTATCAAACGTTCAAAATTGTGTTCATAACCAATCAATGGACACGCTTGGTACTAAGTTTTATTTCTAACAGCCTTCACTGCACTATGCCACAGATGACCATTCGTTAAGTAGTGCTTGATACCGGAACCAGTGCAAATCATCCTGCAAATCACCCGCATCGGTGGTAACGATGTGTTGTCCAATGGTGAGGGCCCAGTTCGCAAAAGTTTGCAAGACGATTAGAGCGTAAATCCTACGCCCCAGGGTCGACGATCACCGACCGGCCGTACACAAACGAGTCGGCGAGGATTATTGGTTGAAATTTCCTTTCCCCCCCCCCCCCCCCCCCCCCTCCGAAATCTTCCTTTTCCGTGGCCGGGCTTAACCAACGCAGCTGACGATGGTGTCTTCTTTTCCCTAGTTTAGAGCGCTCCATATCTACGGTTCGATTACCACGGACACCTTGCTAGCGCTGGAGTACGCAGAGCAGCACGGCGGGATTAGGGCTCAAACTTTATCCGCTCCCATCTATCGCTATCTAGGGCTTTCACATTGGATTTTTATTCTTATAGAATAGGGTGATTTTCTCCGCCCTTCGTATTGATAGAGGCTTTAGGTGTGTGTGTTTTTTTTTTGTATAAAATCACTCCACCACCTAAAACTACATCGATCCATTTCCTGTCTTTTGTGGAGGAGCGAAAACGACGCCGTGCCTTTGCAAAGAATGCAGCAAAAAGCGGTACAATGGACGGCATCGGCGAGTCAATGATTGGGGTTCAAGGGCTAATCATGGTGGGTTGTCCTAAGTGGGATTCGATCCAGGAAGCTTAGCCTACTAGCAACCGCAGACAGGGCGACCTAATCCTGATTGATGCTTGACTTAATGGCCTTTCGGCAGGTCCGGGTGTCATTCGCTGTGTTGGTGTTTTTATCTCTTTTTGGTGAGACTAACTTTCTTGTATTTTCACTTCTCTTTCATTGCCACGGCTGTGATTCTCTATCATTCCTATTGTGAAAGTATTTTAAACATTCAGATTGTTAATTGTCATTTTGAAGCTTAAAATGCAATAATTAAGTTTCAATGAATAAAATGTAGGAATAAACTGTATCCTATCACAGGCAGTTCTTTTTTACTGGTTGATTTTTGTATTATTAAAGAACGGCTTGGCCATATTGAATGCGTGGTGATTGTGTTTAGGATAAAAGTGTGATATATTTGTCTCTTTAAATTAATATACTGGACTAGTTTTGATACTTATCGATCGATTACAATTCCAAATTTCATAAACTTCTACAGCACCTTCTTATCAGCAAAATAGTTTACGAAAAGATCGATCGTATAATAAAATTGCATACGTGATTCGAACTATCTAACCAATACACACCACAAAACATAGCTCTACATTTTGAAGCTTAAAATGCAAAAATTAAGTTTCAATAAATAGTATGTAGGAATAACCTGTATCCTATCACTGGCAGTTCTTTTTTACTGGTTGATTTTTGTATTATTAAAGAACGGATTGGCCATATTGAATGCGTGGTGATTTTGTTTAGGATAAAAGTGTGATATGTTTGTCTCTTTAAATCAATATAATAGACTAGTTTTGATACTTATCGATCGATTACAATTCCAAATTTCATAAACTTCTACAGCACCTTCTTATCAGCAAAATAGTTTACGAAAAGATCGATCGTATAATAAAATTGCATACGTGATTCGAACTATCTAACCAATACACACCACAAAACATAGCTCTACCAACACTGCCAAAAAAAGCCAAATCACAATCAAGCTTAGCTAGTGATGAAGTAGATAGTCAACTCAGGTCCTGGCTACGCAAAACACAATAAAAACCCGAAACAACATGTCCTCTTTACCCCGTGGGAATACCCACACGGTCCCTCCTATCCACGCTATGTATCCTGTGTTTGTTCGAGTGTTTGTTTCCTTTCGTTAGTGCCATTTGTTTGGTGCTGTTTTGTTTATTTTCTTTTCCTGTTTGCCAATCTTTGTTTTGCTTTTGCACCACTGCGCTTATATGCTACACTCTTTGTGTGATGTTGTTCGCGTGTCGTATTTGCGATTCTCGTTTATTTGTTATCGCTGGACATCTACAACCCGGTTTTTTTTGGCGTTTTGTTTTCTCGCAATCCGTTGTTTTTTTTTGAATATTTCCCGGGTTTCTTTTTTGTTAGTGTGTGTGTGTTGTGCTAGCAACGATGTCACCCATTTGCACAATCCATCACCCGGCAAACGGGCCATCAACGCCACCGGGCCGAGGCCACACACAAATCCGAACCCCGAAAAACCAAAATCGCTTCGGACAGCCGTACAACGAACGGCAAGTGACAGCAATCCTAATACAGATACACATACACAATCAAACACACACACACACACACTCCCAAATAAACGGAAAGACTGTGGGAGCGGGTTGCATAAAAGGCAATGAGGATTTCAATTAAAAAACTTTCCCTCACTGCCTCCATGCACACTCCGTGCCGGATGCCACCGACTGTATGCGCACCGTAAATCCTGGGCACATTCTGCATCGGTAGAAAAAGCAGTACACCAAAAAGAGCAAAAGAAAGGCGAAGATAAAAAAAAACACACACACAAACTCAAAATTTGCATCAGCCGTCACAGTGAAATCAAATTAAAATACGCGAACATTGGTTTTTGTCAAGCGTCAGAAGTACACATCTGGATGAAACGAAGGGATGAAGTCACGAGCAAGGGTGAGTGAGAACCAACTTTCGTAGGTGATGGTACTCAAATGAACGGCCTCAAGTTTCTGGCTGAGCTGACCTGATTTTGACACTAACTTTTCCCGCCCCTTGCTCTGGTGTAGCCCGCCACCATTTGATTCCCATGGAGCGAAGATTTCCGTGCAATCTCGACCACATCAGGCCACTGTTTTCCTGTCACATGTTTTCGGCATTATTTGTTCTACATTTCAAACCTCTCGGTACTCGGGCGGTCTTTGTGCTTGCGCTACCTTGCAAATGGCCTGTGCTTGCCGGTTGCCATTTTGCAAGTGACCGATAAACGATGGTAACGATGGTGCTTATGAAAAATGTCACCAACCGGAAAGACGGAATGGTTCGGGCTGCCGAATGATCCGAAGGTAACGACGAAACAAAAGCACCAAATGCACCACCGGCGTACCTACGCGAAAGTGCAATCAGTGTCACCAAAATGGCGTTGTAATCATCGACCGATCAACGGCCATATTTTGCATGATAAGCACTAAGAGAGCTTTACGAATGTATTTGAAGTGAAAGTTGGCTTGAAATCGTTTCTTTGAGTGTGAAATTAAATTTGTTTGTTTATACTATAGACATGATACATGCCTCAAAAGTGGATACAAGTTCCGCACGTCATCCCTTAATCGATTACTTGTAATTTCTTCTACAATTTTCCAACTCGACACTTTAGCACATCTTTTCTTCTGAACCATTTTTCAACAGTCACTTATCAATCGCCAAGCTCAGCCATTTTTCAACCTCAAAAAGTTACTACCGCCAGCTCACTTTACTCTTTCTTCTAGCCGCTTTTTCACCCTCGTTCCCACACTCGCTAGGGCCCCGGTTTTCTTCAGATCCAGCCAGATTAATGCCCACCCGTTGAAGCGAACGCAAGAAACGCAGACCACCGGCCGAGTTTGGGGAGTAATTGAAAAACTTCGCCTTACGCTTCGGACAGTATCCACCGGGCAGGCTTGTACGCTCTAATGCTTCATCCATCTCCTCAGTGCCGATATTTGCCTAAGCGCCGTCGCTGTCGCCGATAGAGAATCCACCCGGCCCCAAAAGGGAAACTCAGAAAGTTGCATTACTCGGAGCAGTTGCAGCAGTCGGTCAGTGGAAAAAAAAGCGCGCTTCCGGGAAACCTTGGAAACCGGAACCAATTTAGCAATCGCTACAGTTGTGTGCCTTTCCGCTCATCATCACTAGTTGGATGAATGATTATCGGTAGCATGGCGGGGTGAATGGGAAATTTCTTTGCTTCGTTCGCTGGTGGTGGAAACATTCCAGCTTACCCGGGGAAGGAAATTGAAAAGACCGCCGTACGAAAACCACTGCTCCGGTTTGTGGCGGTTTACCGGAGGAATCGACCAATGCACCAACGATAGATATGCAGCCGGTCCGGTTGGGTTTGGCATTATTTGCATTCGCAATTTGGAAGAGGAACAAGTTTTTCCTCTGCATGCTTACCACTGCTGTGCACAAAAATGTTGCTGAAATTGTGTTTTTTTTTAATAATCGCTCAGAATTGTTTCTCTTAAGACATCATCCTGTTTGCCTTTTTTTCAATAAGAATTTTCAATCTGTTTGTTTCTATTTGGTTTGTAAAAATATAAGATGTTTGGTCTTGTATTGGTCGTCGTTCACCCTCTTACAAGTTTAATTGACGTTTTATATCTTAAGAAAATATTTTAGAAATCTTTCAATAATAGTTTACCGATAATTACTTTCTTTTAAATGTCAAACAAATAATTTTAAAACGTTTATGTTACATAAGTTAAGTTCAACAACCAATCCTTTCAAAGTCATCTTTCCAACGTGTATTAGAAATTATTGGTAAATATTAATAAAACATAATAAAAACATGGTACGACTTTGGGAACTTGTATAGCACATACGAAAAACATAGCATCCAAGCACAAAATTCATCGCTCTTTATATGTGGCCTACACACAGTTTTTTTTTTCTCAATAGGTTTTCAAAGCCTACAACATTGTTCCACCTAATGTATTTTTCAGATCTCTCAGAAAACAAGATCAACATAGCAGTTTTTCGTTTGCTCCCACTAGCGCAACTTGTAACGACTTACACTGACGTCAAACAAAACCAAAGCACAACAGTGCCAGTTGGTTGATCCCGGCTGGGCGTTTCTATTCCGTAACGCACGCTGATGTTTGGTGAACGATTTGTTTTTGTTGCCTGGTTCATAATAAGGAAAATAAAACCGATCATTGAGTTTGTTACGAAATCGATTTGCTCACCCACCGCACAGGGTGAATAGATAGACTGCTGTGGGGACTCTAGGAGGGCAAATTGATTCGTAATTTGTAGTTATTTGATTGAAGTTGTGGAACGTTTCCTTCCAATACCTGTATCTGTACTTTATTTAATCAAACAAATTGGTGTAAGTAAATTCTTTTTTGTTAACAAAAACTTCATCATAATCTTCTAGCTTTGTGGTAGCCGTTGATGGCCGTTGATAGATGAAAAAGACAAATTTAATGTTCACTTTTATGGTTCAAAATGAAAATAAAATAAGAGCCTAATCTGCGCAGAAAGATGATGCATTATTGTTGATGTACATATTTCTGTATATATTGCTTATTTATGTTCAAATTTATTTTCAATCATGTACAAAGTTAAACCTTTCCGTAACAAATGCTCGCATTAAAGGCACTACTACTTTACGACGACAATACCACATCATAAACGTTAACCACCAAACGTCTTGTGCGCAACGTGTCAGCAACGAACCACCATGTACCGGATCCAGTGGACGCGAGGACAAGTTTTTCACTCGAAACCGACAAAAGCGCACCACCTGGCGATAATGTGTCCATTATATTAAACACATCGTATGCAGTGGAACATTAAATGAGAAAATCCAGATAATAATCAAACCAATAACACCGACACCCGCGTTCGATAGTTTCGTACCACATGGTCCGCGTGGCCTTCCTTCCCCTGGTGTGTACACATGTTTCGCCTTACGAGATGGAGCAAGATTTTCCCGCATTATTTCTTTTCCCTTTTTTTTTGCTCTCCTCCTCTACCACGATCCAATGTCATCGATAATGGTTTGGCTTAATGTTACTTTTTCGGATGTATTTTTTTTTTTTTGGTTCACTCCCACCAAGTTTCTTGATCCACTTCGGCTATGAGTTTTTTTTTCTAGCTGTGGCTTGTTGGACCCCGGGACCATGGTACTGGCCAAATGGATCTTGCTGTACGAACGAACATGATGGCCATGTTTCCTTTCAAGATATACCGCACTCTAGCCACCAGCCGACACTGTTTCCGCACAACTGCAACAGCCAAAAAAAAATAGGGCCCATTCGCTGCCGAAACTCGATGTACGTGGACGTGGCCGTCGTCTCGATAACGATCCAGAGTGTGCGGAGTCACACCGACCAGCCGTTACGACATGACGTTGTTCGTGCCGGTGGTGTAGTTCTTCGCAGCAAGTGTACATGGTGCTGCAGATTGGGACTTTTCGGTGGGGTTTTTCCAGCTTTGTTTTTCTATGTCCAATATCAGGGTTTGGAAATAAAAATATATCATAAATCGTTCATCAATTTAGCACGGCTGTTGGCGCAGAGCTGGAGCTTTGAAAAATCGGTTTTATTGTGCTTACAGCGAAAAGAAACAAACAAGCAGAATAATACATTTTTAAGGACATCCTAAAATGTGAGAAACCTCAAATGTTTCAAATATTAGAAGATAATAAAATAAACTTGAAGAACTATTGAGATGGAACAAGTCTAAAGGTTGGTGAAATCTCCACGGAATATCTACAATTGTACGACGCATGATCACAAGCGTTTAACGGAAAATTAATGCAACATTCGTTAGAAACTTCTACACTACCACCAGCATACTACACATCGGTCCTGACACATCGGTCAAACCTTTGTCACTAATTAGCGCCCAAGGGATTCCTCCGCTGTCTATCGCTTTCGAGCACTAACGAGACCTCGCACGGACGAACGATCCGTACAGTCATAAATAAACATGCGACCGAACGCATCGGGAGACACCGATGTTTACTTTAATTGGTCGCCTTTTACGCTATCATTCGTGCTCTCGGCCAAATGCTACTGGGAGCGCGGTACCGTCCGCTGTGGGTGATATACTGTGGGTGCCGTTTCGTGCCCGATTCATCCTGATTATTCAGTGAAATAATTTCCCTAAGCGTTCTGTTTCTGCTGCTCCGATAACGGAACGATAGCAATCGTGCTGGACTTTAACGGTCGTTTAGCTTGAGCATTCCGTCCAAATACACACATACACATAAAGTACACAGTGCATACGTACGATTTGCAACCGTTTCGTTGCAAGAAGTCACGGTACTGTTGAGCCCAAAAGCCCGTGCTCCGAACCGTTGTCACCGAACCGTACCTGTCGGAGTCCAGGTGGCCTGCAAATGGTGTGCGGTTGCGGTTCCCACCCTCGGAGGAGGAACGGAGTAACGATCGATGAAAGGATGAAGTTGAACCGTCGTGTGGTCAACCGTAGCCCGTTGTGCATATTGTGAAAGACCAGGAACGCAGAGCTGGAACGGAAAAAAAGCAAAGTACCAATGTCCCATCCATCAACGTCCTGACCGGATCGTGTGTGTGTGTCTGTGTTACACCTGTTCACCACGGGCGTTCCCGGTGGGTCCGTACGGTGGTCCCTGCGTGTCGGCACTAATCGACCGTTAGCAAGAAGCACAGATCCTAAGGCACGACGAGATACTACGACGGCTGGCGGTTGCAAATACAAACAAATAAAACTTCGTTCGTTTAAGGGTCACCTACAGCGTATGGTACGGAGATAGTCCTGGTCATAAATAACTGGTAAACCTGTTTGTTCCTTTTTTCACGCTTCAAAGCGGTTTGGTACAAAATCACTGTCCACATGACGACAGAAACGAAAACAGAAGCTGAAACAGTGTGTTTACTATAATATATCTAGCTGCGAACAACAATTGCTAAAACATTATTTAAAATTTAATAATAGACTTGTTAGAATAGGTATTTTACTTAACCGAAAAATATCATATTATTTCTTTAATTTCCCTAATCAACATTTCTACAATCTTATTTGTTTAACAGTATCCAAAAACTAACATGCATTGAGCTGCTCAACAATGATTCAACTAAAGTTAAAGAGATAAACGGTAAAGGGAATGAACCGTCTTTCTGCCGGCAGCCATGTGTTCACCACAAAACCAAACGGACACGAAATGACTAACAGGCACCAAGACCTGCTGGTCAACAATGCAAAAAAAAATCCCGCTACATGCCTTACTTGTCGTGTGTGTTTTGTTTGTTCCTTGCTACTTTCGAACTTCTTTCTTCCTGTGCATACATTAATACGACCTCGGGTCGACAAAAGATTACGATCGTCGTTGGGCGTTGAAAAGCAGCCGACGGTGTAACTTTTCTGCACCAACCGCCCGACAGTACCATTTTGTTGAGCAAGAGTCAAATTGAATTAATTACAAACCGCCACTTTAACGCAATTTTGTCCGACCGGAAGCAGGCCATGATGTGTGCGATAAGCTAGGTGCCGGACCGATCCGGGGCATCATGGTTCCCATTAATTCAATCAGCGGAAAAGCTCGAACGCAGCAGCTACGTCCGGGGCTTCTTCAGTCCGGATGATCTAATTTTGATTCCCTTTTGGCCCGCACTCCCTCCAGCAAGCTCTGAGGGTAGTTGCATGTGCGAGTGGTCGATGCTGTTCTGCTCGTCCGCCGATGCACCGGCAACGAATCCCCGAACTTTGTTTCGCCTCTAATCCCCCGTAACTGTAGGAAGCACTAGACCACAAGCTTTCCCTTTTTCCGGTGCTCGATTGCGTTGGAAAAATGTTCGCTTCAATTAGCTTTGATGATGACCGAACCGAGCAGTAAAGACAACGTACGATCGTTTGTCTACACGTTCACGGGTCTCGAGTAGACCTAAAGCCTTCCTAAAGCAAGCGACCGGGAAACGATCGACGTACTACCGAAAGGGTAAGCATAATGGATTGTGTAGTATCATTAAATGCATTACAATATGGTTTCGCTCACCGCAATGGCTATGCGCTGTAGTTTTTCGGTTTCATCTGGAAAATCAGGCTTCCGCTACGGTTCCGTCGTAAGTTAATGCCTTACATCGAACCTTTTTCCGGTTGTGTGGTCATATGGAAGTGTTTCCACTAAACTTTTCTCAATCATAAGTTACGAAGCGAGGAGAAACGTTGTTTTTATGAATACTTTAATAGATTAAAGTGAAAAGTTGTCAGTTACTCCCAATTTTAATACTTTATTTTATAACATATGATTGTGTGATGCATTTTTCCAAAATTTTTATGTATTTTATAATATACTTCTCAAACATTTTGGATCTAAAAACAGGTTAAAAACCAAATCTTTTCGACTGCTATACTTCGACTTACTATACTGAAAGAATAACTTTTTTGTATGCCCTTTGTTATGTTAAGTTCCGCTTTACTCACTTACCTGCTTGTACATGCATCATGAATGGTGTATGCAAGCAGCGCACCATACGTAACGTTTGTTCGAGAACTGTAACTGATGCAAAGGTTTGTAAATATCAATTACCTAACCGGGAGGAAGTTTTAAAATTCAATTTTTAACCCAACCACTGCCCGACCATCGGTGGCACAAGCAGTGAAACGAGTTGCAAACACAAAAAGTGGCCCACCCGAAGGAACCGTTTTTCCCAGCGAACGAGCCCAACGTAATGGATGTTTTCGCTCGCTGAGCCCCAATCGAACAAACAAATAAATTCAATTAAAAAACCCACCGCTCACCGGTACAACTCGACGAACTTCCGCTATTCGGGCGAAGGGATTCGGGCTGTTGACTCCCTACTATAGCACTGCATGCCAACCGTTTCCACAGAGTCTGGTGGTGGCCGAGTTTAACCGTTTCGGTTGAGTTTGATGGCAAGATGAAAAATACGGCCACGTTTGCTCATTATCGTAGCTTTCCGTCGTCGGGGGCCGATGGTGGCTCCAAACTTGGTGCGCTTTTCCATTTTTCATCGATTCGTCCGAGTTTTACGGTTTTCCGCTAATTGTTTATTTGTACGGCCGGGGAAATTTATTTAATTAGGTCTCGTTATTTACGAGTTGCGCAACCACCAGGCGCCTCCATCAAGGCGTAGGACGATGGTAGCCGGGTGAGTGTCCCGGTCCGTTTCCCTAAGACCCAGAGTTTCACGTTTTCTTTAATATGGCAATAGTAATATATATGAAAAACTGAACCGAAACAAGTCAGCATAAAACCTAAAACAAAACTAGTTCACGAGGAAATGAGTCCCTCTACCGGTTCGGGAACGATTGATATTAATTCGCTGTACCGATCCATCCCGGACGTACTGTGACAGCCGCCATAATTCCATCAAAATGTCTGCCTCATTCGCAAAGGAAACAATTATTCCATTCCAGTGTTCCGGGCGAGCTAGAGTACAGCTTATGTTTGATGATTTTTTTTTACTTGACCTCGGTGTGAGGGTGGAAAGAAGTCGCCCGAGGTGGGAGTTTCCACATGCAGGCAATCACATATCACAGCCACCTACCACCTTCAGCCTCCACCACCAAACACCTACAAGCGATCGCTTTCCTTCGCTTTATGTGGTGCCAACTTTTCAGGCAAAATGCTAGACTACTTACAGCGAATCCATTAAACTTTGTTATCTACCATTCCACCTGCTGTCGGCTCCCTGTTGACTCTCATCCTCGTGTGGAAAAGGGATACCCTTTTTTGGGACAGAAATGTGGCAGACACCGAAAATGCTGGCAACCGACCCAGCGGTACCACTATTATTGGTATCCGAGGCTGCGCTCTGCTGGATGCTTTCACATCCTGTAGGAAAACCGGAAACCTAGAAAGTACCATAACCGGTGAAGATTGCTTACACCAACCATAACCCCCCCACCTTCCATTCGGTACCTGCACACCGAGCACACCAGATTCGGGCGTAACTTTTGTCGAACAATTTCTCATTAAGATATTTCACTTTTATGGTTTTTGTCTCAAACTTAAACATTGTGAATGAAAATTAGTTTTACACATAGTTCCAACCTTGCCTGCAGGCGAGACACCCTTACTGCACGGTTACCCCTCTCCCTTTCCCTCCTAAATCTTTCCAACTTCTTACGTATCTTGCGGTACGTTCCGGCAGGGATCACAGATACCATGGGAATATTATTTGGAAAATTTCCGAGTTCGATTGGATGCCGGGTACTCTTCTTCCTACATCGCACCAACGAAAGTTACACCAAGCCAACTTGCTAAGCTAGCCGAGGACGGGCAAAAGATAGGCCGGGGAAAACAAGCTCCTAATATGACAAGCTAAGAGTCATTTGTAAACCTTTGAAACGGGTTTCTTGTGAAAACTTGTTGAGCGAGAAGGTGGAATGGATAGAGTGTGTTAACTGTTTCGTGTGTCTGTAGAAAAGGGAACGTAATTTTCGATGTAAAATGTTGTGAAGTTAAAAGCTGAAACCATTTTCAAATTAGCTTTCTTGTTTATCCACGATGTATCACTACTGTTAACATTTGTTTTCTGCTTGTGTTGCAAACCGACGAAGTATCTGCGAGCATCATTCCCAAACATTGTTTTCGATTGTATGTATTGAGCAGCAAATATCCGTAGTGGAACTATTTTATTTGCCTACGAACACCTGCATTCGGTAGGCCACAAAATACTTCTTGAACTTCCACTTCATGGTTTTGGGTGAAAAAAAACCCAATCCAAGTACCTGAACAATTCTTACTCTTCGTACAACTTCAATTTCGCATTTTTTCGTCATTGGCTAAAGATGCAGCTGCAGCCTCATTCCCTTCCAACGAAAGGCACTGATTCTCCACCCGTATGAATGGAAACGCAATTCAAACCCTTCCCAAACTGCAAACCACTCATGTTGGCAACCCGTTTTAAGTGCATACCGATCCAACAATGTCGGCATGCAAGGGAATCAGCTTTCTCGATTTCTCAAGCACTAACACCCTAACCACAAATTCCGTACCTTTTAAAATCGTGTGTATTTGTTTGACTGGGTGTTGCGCGATTGTTGTTTTATCTTTCTTCTCTTTTCTTTTCCCTTTGATATAGCATCACCATTGTCACTACCGTGAGCACGCGAATGCAGCCGTTATCAGCATCGAAACGAAGATGTACGAGTGAACCACCGGGCGCCTCCATTTTCCACCATCAAACCAAACAAAAAACGCAATTCACGATCCATTTTCCGCCCCGGCAAACATCCAATACCCACTCACATGGCCAACTAGGGTGCTTTTGTGTGAAACTTCTCTCAAGCAGCTCTATTTTCTATCGCTTGTTTTCATTCAGCACACCGAAAGTGTGTACCATCCCGTACACATGCTGCGAACGATCCGCTCGACCGGGAATCTAAACGGGGATCGAAACGATTGCGCAAATGCACCCAGTGCTTTCTTCAACCCAATCCAAGTACCTGAACAATTCTTACTCTTCGTACAACTTCAATTTCGCATTTTTTCGTCATTGGCTAAAGATGCAGCTGCAGCCTCATTCCCTTCCAACGAAAGGCACTGATTCTCCACCCGTATGAATGGAAACGCAATTCAAACCCTTCCCAAACTGCAAACCACTCATGTTGGCAACCCGTTTTAAGTGCATACCGATCCAACAATGTCGGCATGCAAGGGAATCAGCTTTCTCGATTTCTCAAGCACTAACACCCTAACCACAAATTCCGTACCTTTTAAAATCGTGTGTATTTGTTTGACTGGGTGTTGCGCGATTGTTGTTTTATCTTTCTTCTCTTTTCTTTATCCTTTGATATAGCATCACCATTGTCACTACCGTGAGCACGCGAATGCAGTCGTTATCAGCATCAGAAACGAAGATGTACGAGTGAACCACCGGGCGCCTCCATTTTCCACCATCAAACCAAACAAAAAACGCAATTCACGATCCATTTTCCGCCCCGGCAAACATCCAATACCCACTCACATGGCCAACTAGGGTGCTTTTGTGTGAAACTTCTCTCAAGCAGCTCTATTTTCTATCGCTTGTTTTCATTCAGCACACCAAAAGTGTGTACCATCGCGTACACATGCTGCGAACGATCCGCTGGTCCGGGAATCTAAACGGGGATCGAAACGATTGCGCAAATGCACCCAGTGCTTTCTTCCGCAAACACGCAGACACACTTTTGGGCGTAGGGCGGACTATCTTGGATAAAATTTTCCTTCCCTTATCAACCTTGAAGACTTCCCGTTTTTAGCGTTGCTGTTTCACATTCGGTAAACATTGGTGTGTATTTAACCAGTTAGCTAAGGTACACGATGTCATCAATGTTTAGCTTTCTGTATGAAGTAGTGATTACTCAAAATGCTTTACAGGTGGAAATGTGCTTTACGAACTTTATTCAGTGCAAAAACGATCCCGATTTCCCCTCGCTTTCCTTGTAAAAGTTAAAACCCAGTGATAATTTTTGTTTGTTACTAGCTTTTTCTCTTCTTTCACATTGATACTTGCGGTGATGGAGGTTTGATGCACATAAAATAAAGAATTGTTGTTTTTTTAAATAAAAATAAGATGAAGATAACTTTAAATACTATTAAACATGCAAGCAAATTTTTTAGTTAAATATGTATTATACGCGCTTAATTGAACAAACAACAAAATCTTGCAACAACAAAAAACGGAGCAAATCGTTAAAATATAGTTTATGTCAAGAAATCGATAATTTATTTACGTTTTATAATAATACTTAATTTTCTTTTCGACCAAACTAAACAAAACTTTAGTAAATAATTACTTTATTCACTATTACTATTTATAGATTATGCCTAAAAAATCCTCGTACGTAAACAATTCCTTAAAACAAAGGCTTCACAGCTCTTGCTGTAAACGTAATTCCACTCTATTCAGCTTCTTTTTTCCTGATTCACCATACTCTCCTCGCGATGAATGTAACGAGAAAATACCACCCACAACTTCAACTGAACCTGTACCATCCTCCACTACCGAAATAGAATGTTCCCTTACTGTATGTGTGTGTGTGTGTGTGTGTGTGTGTGTGTTTGTTGGTATGTGCACCCGGGCGTCAAAAGTTGGAGCGTATTTTTCCCGCCCGCAGCGAGGAATATTTAAACGTAAATAATTTTCACATCATTCATGCATCAAACGCACCATCCGTTTTTTTTTTTCTCGCGGCAAAGAACTGGAAGGAACTGAAAGTTCCGGATTCCGGAAACGACACGCTGGTATGTGCCCGTTTGATGCGCTAGACACATAAAGCTGCACGTGAGCGAGAGGCCCGGTGAGAAACGGGGGCAATAGACAATGGTGAAGCGTGGGCAACTGGTTCGTGAGATACAGGAAAACACAATTACCCATCCCGCATGATCCCGCTCTTTGTTGGCTGTTCGCACCGGTAGGGAATGGTCTGGGCTTCACCTTCAAACGTTGTTTAGCGCCGGGTTATGTCGTGTAATTTGCACCCGAAAGCATCACAGTTTGCAAAGTTGGAGCGTATTTTTCCCGCCCGCAGCGAGGAATATTTAAACGTAAATAATTTTCACATCATTCATGCATCAAACGCACCATCCGTTTTTTTTTTTCTCGCGGCAAAGAACTGGAAGGAACTGAAAGTTCCGGATTCCGGAAACGACACGCTGGTATGTGCCCGTTTGATGCGCTAGACACATAAAGCTGCACGTGAGCGAGAGGCCCGGTGAGAAACGGGGGCAATAGACAATGGTGAAGCGTGGGCAACTGGTTCGTGAGATACAGGAAAACACAATTACCCATCCCGCATGATCCCGCTCTTTGTTGGCTGTTCGCACCGGTAGGGAATGGTCTGGGCTTCACCTTCAAACGTTGTTTAGCGCCGGGTTATGTCGTGTAATTTGCACCCGAAAGCATCACAGTTTGCAAAACACCCACCAGCGGAAGTAGCCGTAATTTTGCAATGAAAACGAAGACGAGGGAAATGGCGAAAGACAGAGAGAGAGAGTGAGAAGGAGCAAAAAAACACGAAACCATCAGAAGTTTTTACATCCAGGCCAACGTGAAAAATTGCGCGCGCGATTGTTCACCCTAGCGGGTCGGCATCACTCTCCCGCTAACCCGGAGGCGATCAAAAAGTTTATCACAAATAATTCGACGTTTATGAAACATTTCGCTGTGGCCTGTGCAACCCCATTGCTTTCCTTTTACCTTTTCCATCCTATCGCGTGCGATCTTCGTTCTGTTCGCATTTCTGCAACAGAACCGGTTGTTACGAGTTTTCATATACAACAAAACAAAACGAATGAAAAACAAACTACTGGGCTGGAATTGAACGGCAGCCATGCACCCTTTTCGGTGAACTATGAAGCAGAAAGTGGCACACATTCAAGGTACGTGATGGTAGTGTACAGTTACTCGGACATTGCCTTTCTGCCGGTTGTCTCTTAATGCCGAGTATCGCCTCGCCACAGCTACTTCGCTACAGCTTTTAGCCCAGTAACCTCTAGCAAGTATCCTATTATCTAACCAACTAATATGCTCCCTCCAACACTCAACAACCCGCTCACTGGCTAGCTTCCATTGGGTTCCGAAAGCACCGAAAGGAAAGATCTTTGCATCGACCTTTTTGGGGGTCCACCGTTGTACGATACCATTTTGCAATAGTTGCATTGGCAGGTTCAGGAGCGAGTTAAAATATTCATAAATCTTCCAGTGCAACTGCACTGCGGATGACCACTATCAGTAGGAATCTTCCATGCTTGCGGTGCCGAGGGAGGAAATTGTGGTGAACGTGCTGCCCATTTCGTCATGGTCTAATAATTGCATCGGTTCTTTGGTTCTCCGGTGGGAAGCTATGGTAGGAGACGTGTGCCCCACATACGTACACCGGTTGCATACGGCTCCTTTATCCGGGTGGCATCGGGCAATCGGCATTGGCTCTGAACCGTGTGCAGAGCTTGCTGGCTCGGCCCGTTGTTGCAAGAGGCTGTGGCTTCGTTAGCTACCAGCCAGGATGTCTGCCCGATGAACTGACCCTATGGTCAGCTTATCTTTTGCCTGGATAGGAATCGTTCCTATCGGTATGACCGAGCCACCAACAGTGTTCTTCTGTAAACGGTTGTAAATGTAACTCGTGCAATGATATTATTATGAAACAGCTTCGAAATGCAACGATAACATTAACTCCAATCTGCGTCTGGTCCGGTGCGCAAAGATAACTTTGAATACAGTAATAAACACTCAACAAAATCTTTTTCAGCAGCAAACGAGACTGAACATGTCATCGGGTCTTTTGCAAGCGTACAATCGTTGACAGAATTACATCCTAGGATTCAGTCCTAGGCGGCTCGTTCTACAATCGCTCTTACCCGTCGGCTACTGTAATCGGGCCTAATAATAATTGTTTTCAACAACGACGGTAGGCTTCCTTCGTACACTTTTCATCAAGCCATTCCTTCATTGGCAGCATGACGGCTGCCTCGCCTGGTGAGTGGGGGTAGAGGGATATGTTATTTCAGAAAATATGTCGGTTTCGACAACGATTTCTATCTAGCCCCATAAGGCCTTGGGGCTGTTGGTGGCCGGGTGCACATACGCACGAGCGCGTGCACACACAGGCTCATCATGCTATTTTAGACTCATGAAAAAGCCATCCGGTACGAAAAGTTAGACCATACAGTTGTGCCTTCCGCCCTTATTGCTGGCGACGCTGATTCCGGCATTCGCTTCTCGTGTTCCAGCTCCAAACATCCATTTCCAAATGCCAAACGAAACTTTTGCGCCTCCCGGTGATGGTGGTGGAAACTAATCTCAACAAGTCCGTCTTGTTCGTCGTTGCAGTCGTACACGGGCAGGATGAGAAAGAGGGGGTTGGGAGGAGAAAAGGCGGACGTCGAAAGTAGCACATCAAAGACATCGAAATGTATAGAAGATTCTCTGGTCCATTCTCTCTCTCTCTCTCTCTCTATCGCTTTCGCTTACTAGCTTTCCGCAATATGTACACATCGATGAAAAAGCGATTAAAGTCAACTTTTCCTAATTCCTGTGGCAGGCAGGGCAAGATGCTTTTCATTTATAGATTTGAATTTTCACTTTTCAATAAGCAAAGCAGGCGTGCCGGTTAGCTTTCAGTGGGCCATCGTGCCTAAAAGCTCAGCCAGCTTCATACAACGTCGGTTATTTATCTTTCAATGAATCACTGAAAGACGATTGACCGACTCGTTCGCTTTGTTGGAAGGAAGGCATTTGAGAAATAATACATTAAGAAAATAAAAACATGTTTTTCTTATACAAAATATCACTGTTAATAATGAAACTTTTGAAAAATTGAACGCGAAAAGGTAAAAGCTATTTATCTATACCCCAACATTCCAACCGCAAAAGGGTCAAGAATCGATTACAAAATTAAATGGATTAATAATAAACGATGGTAAATATGTTGTATTGTTATGTTTATTAGATTTGTAAATGCATGTATAATAGTCTCATGAATTTTCATAGATTTTTGGAAGCTTAAACTAGCGATTCAAGTGTGATCAAATGATTGTAAATTAATCCAGATTGACTAGACATCCTAAATCCCTATTCAATTAAATCTCTCTTTAATTGATCATAACGATAATGAATAAAGTACAAAGTAACGCACAATAGTAATAGCACCAACAAAAACATGAACCTTATCTAATGATTCATCACGAAGCGTTAGCATGCAAAACAGTAACCACAGTCAGTGAACCAAACGATGCGGTTCCAAAAATATTTCCACCCCAACCAAAAAAAAAAAACCCCTTTGCATTGTTTTCTACGCTTGTCGAATATGCAACATTCAATTGTTTACGAACCTGTCGCTTATTGGATGCGTTGATGTGGTTTTAAGAGCATTCAGCATTTAGTCCTTCCAGTCCAAACCTTCCATAACCGACGCGGCGATGTAGGGTGCAGATGCGAATATGATGCGCCATTTCACGCTCCGACACATTACACGGCTAACCATGGCTTCAATGAGCATGAAGTTAAATTATTTTACCTATCAAATTGTGCCCCATTACATCAATCTGCCCCATTTGCTGTTCGGGGGGAGAAATCGGGAGTGTTAATATAAAAATGATGAGCTTTTTTGCTTGACGTACTTATTTCTCAAGCTTTTTGTTCGTGTTGACAGTTCTGCTTTCACTAAATTTGTCAAAAAAAAGTACAATAAAAGAAATGATATGTTTTAAAATTTTCTTTGCCTTCTACGGACAAACAACGGAAATAGTTAGCGTTTTACTAGCAACCACATGCGTAAACTTATTCGCTGTTTCCAAAAACTCAATCAACAAGCAAGATATGGAACACCGCGGACCCGTCGTATTCCAATATGATTTATGTTCAATCTTTCAAAATGATGCCAGCTGGAAACAACGGCCACGGAGCATCATTCGCACACGCGTATGCATATTTTATTGTTCGATTTCGTGCAATATTGAATCCCATCAGCTCGGGTCTTCGTCACCGAACCGGAACACCGCCAGGACGATAATGCCGTCGGAAGGTTTGCGCAATCCGTGGCAGGTTAGTTTTGTTTTTTTTTTAATATACCCTGCACGTTGCATGAAAGATTTCTCATCGCAAGCATATGTAATATACCGCACCGCATGTGTTTTTCCATCCGACGCTTTTCAGCACTGAAACCAATTTGAAGTGCGCTCGCTGTAGATGAACGATGCATCCGGCGCATGGATGATGTTGCGTATAGCATGGAATTATTGTTTTCTTCACAATATTGCAATGAAATGATAAGTGATAGGAAATGAAATGTCAAACAAACAAAGCTTTAGAAAGCTTTTCATTCTTCAGGGAAAGTTCAATTTAACACAGTGAATTAATTCCATTCATTGGTGGAAGAGTGTAACACTAAGTCTAGTGGCTGTAGAATAAAATAAAAATATTTTGCCAAAGATTACGGAACTCAATTTTGATTACATGTTCCGATAAGTTGCATTCGGAACACAAATCATATTGAACCACTGACCAGTTTCCTGTGTACCAAGAAAGTGCCATAAATTCTTTACTCCCATCAGACTCTCACAATGAAACAAACTCTTAAAACGTTCAGAAAGCAAAAGCATAAGTAGCGAGGGTGGCTCAATGATTCGACAACGAGCGGTACACAGCATATCATATGTGTTGATAGCATCGGCAAATAGTGTCATGTTTGTACTGCCACATGATCACGAGGCAGCGCACCAAAATCGCCAAGGGAAGTCTGGTTTTGTTCTCTATGTTTTTTTTCTGGGGGTTTAGAAATTTCTGTCGCAACATTTCAAATGAATCAGCACGGATGAAAGCTTACCGGCGTTGGTGTCCCTCTTTGGATACGAATCAAACTTGTCGTAGTGAGACTTGCAAGCGGGAATATTGCAACCAACGAAGGACACAGTCGGCGATCGTTCGTAGAAGAAGAGATTAAGTTTGTGTAGTTTTCTTGTTTTGCTTTCGTTTTTTTTTTGTGACTTTTTGTGCTTACTTGACTACCTTAGCATTTCGTTTAGTTTGGCTTCTTTGCTTTGATAATTTTGCCTTCTTTGCATCGTTAAAATCCTATTGCCGTAGTTGAAAATCTGAACAGAGCTTCATCTCGTTCCGGTGCAACCGTACCTCGATTCCTTGTGTGTATCTCTAGGTGTCGGTTGGACACTACCAACGACTAGGATTTCGTTTGGAAGAAATTCTGGCATTTTCAGCAGCAAAAAAGAAAACGACAGAATCCCATTTGTATACACACACACACACATACGTTGAATCTTTCTTTATAAGGCTTTGCAACGCAAGACGAAAAGCAAAGTCAGAACCCAATCTGTCTGCCCCAAACAAAATGCACTAGTATTAAAATTGGATCAATTTTATGCTTCAAGTGCCGCTTTTATGTGTGCTGCAAGCTAGCTTCCGGTGCACACCGTTGTGCCGGTGTCCTACATTTTAAACATGAAACGACGCCGTTCAATACCAAACGCGCTGTGCGCAAACATTCGGTTTCGTGGCCATTTTGATACCGCGAAAGGATTTAATGATGAAATGTACAGGACTTGGTGTTACGCGCTCTTGTTCGGAATTCTGGTGCATTACTATTGTTTTTTATGATTTGAAGTTTTTGAATTGTTTTTTTTTTTTTGGTTTCTTTTACATTTCCGCTTTGGTCTTATTGTTCTTTCCTGTTTCCTGCTGTTCCATAATTATAGCGTTCCACATTTCTTTACCTTACCGGTGGTGCGCAGTTTAGAGTTGATTGTTTTATTTAACCAAACTATTTTTTTTCTTGCCAAGCAAATACCAAACTTCCCTTTCGAGCACAAACCGGCCTGAAAAAGGTCATCTTAAATGGGCAAGAATTCTTCCACCACATACCAGGCGAATAATTTGTAGAGCAGGTGTGTTGATGTGTGTGTTTTTAATTACTTTTTTTATAACAACGAAAGAACATTAAGCCGCTAGGCTTAATCTTCAGTACGAAACTGATTTTTCAGAAGAAGCCCAATGTATGGTTTCTAAATTTCGATTTTACACATTGTACTAGAAAAAACCTTTTAACATTATTTTTCGCATCATCTTTTGAACATTCTTCTAAAGTACCTATATAATTTATATTCAGCGCTAATACCTGATTTTTGCAAGTGTCCAATCATTGGTTTCGCTTATACTTGATTTCTAATTACAAAATTGGTTTCGTTTATTTGTTTCGTTTCGGTTAACTTAATCATCTAATGGATTTCTTCTCGCCGGTTAATCAATTTAACCAAAGTTTAGAATCTGTTTTAATAAATCAGGCTATTTACCTTTAAAAACATGCTTTACTGTGCCATACAAGGACGCTAGGTTTCTGTGTTACAGTTTTAACGCCGAAAACCTGCATGCAATTCAGTGATCAATGCAATGCATTCCTAGAATTCGGTGAAAATTCAATATAACCAACCAGATTCACCTAGCTGGCTGAGTTAACGATGCGAACGAGGACAACTGACAGCAGTAAAAAGTATAACGACTCATTTTTTTTCTCATCCTTTCGCCCTAGCACAACCGGGAAACGATGCTGATCGATGAAATTGATGGTAGCTAGAATGCCATCCGCAGATAGTTAGGAAACGAACAACGCCCGAAAAATTAAAGTCTCTACCGGCCAGAGCTGGACCAAAGCGTGAAGTTGTTTTCGATCGTGTGCAATTCCTATTCGCTAAGTGTGTGTGTGTCTTTGTGTGGGATTGTTTTTTGCTTCTTCTTCTTCTGCTACTCTACGGTTCGTTACAGGTTGGTGTAGAATTGGGAAAGCGAACCAAAAGCCGACGGCTGCTGGCGGACACCGTGTACCATCTCACCGCGCAGCATTTTCCGTAGCAGGTGTCAAATAGCCACCAGCCAACTGCTGGAATGTTATTTCCACGCTTCACAAACGTTCGTTTCCGGTGCGATTGGCCTAAAACCCCTGGCGGGGATGGCAACAGAACCGACCGAAAAACAGCAAAACATTCACCATTGCTCTCCGACTCGACAAACACACGGCTAAGGAAGAGGAAGGACAGCTCAAAGGCAGCATAAAAACACAGAGCACCGGTAGCCCTCTCGGAGTGTTGCGGACGAACACTTGAACAACTACACGCGGCACCATATGCAGATTATTCGGTCGTTGTCGATTTTTCATGTTTTCCCCGATGTTGCCCTGGAATCAACGGTTCCGGAAATCAACTATCGGTGAGGTAGATTTTACCAGCTCAAGAGTGTCAAATTATGTGATGTTCGTGTTATTTTTTATTCATTCAATCCTCACTTGTATTCTCTCACTCGTACTGTCTACATCAGTCGGTGTGTGTGTGTGTGTGTATTTTTTGTCTACTGCGTGATCTTTATACAGCAAAGGCGGGAAAATTCTCAAATTGCCCACGGGAAGCAAATGCAATCAGAACGGAAATTCGTAGCGGATGGGTTGCGGATAGGATTGTTTTTCTATCGACACACACCGTGGCCATTAAAAGCCAAGCGCAGACCGAACTGGGTTGTGCAGCGTGTACTACAGAACATGTTCGGTGCATGTTGTGCGATGCATCAGCCACAAAAAAGAAGGATCCATCAAACTATGCTTTCGATCCACATCGATCCATTCCATCAAGACGCACCGATCTAATGGATGATGGGTACGGTATAGCCAGTCGACGTGTCGCTTTCTTTCAATCGTACCGAGTCACGTGTGCACCAGCTTTCGTCGTATGGCCAAGGCAAACATTTCACTCGTGATTGAATTTACGCAGAAACCGGTCGCACCATCACACGCGCCCGACTGTGGGAATTCATCTCCTTCATTTCGCAACTGCGATCTATGCGTACCATATTCGTTGGTGCAATTGAATTCCTAATCCATATCGGTTCGACAATTCGATTTACAATCGTGCAAAACAGGGCTGCGTATAACATGGCCGCTATGTAGCGTGGGAATGTTCGCGGGAACACAGTACGATGGATGGGCCCAACGTTCCTTTTTTTTACCTATTGACATTACACACAGACACAGCGTTTTACGGTAAGCTAGTAGCCGCCAAACAAACGGACAAATCAAACGAAATCTCTATTGAACGGGCAAAGGTTCGCTTTTATCCTAGCGTACCGATGAAGTTGTTTGATGTTTTGAGCTATTTCTGTTGAATTTGTGTACATGTAATGTTTTTTTTTGTTACGATGTTGCTATTTAAAGAGTTGTCCATCAAACAGCTGATCGTACATGTAAAAGCAAATGGAAACGATGTGTAAATATTGAACAGCTATTTTGCCTGCAACTGTACTGCTGATGGATATCGCTTATGAAACATTAGTGACCGCTTAGCCTAGCAACATACTAGAGAAGTCAGCTTTCGATTACTGACAACCTCTATTATGGCTAAAAGCTCAACTTTCGTATTTAATTAAAAAGCACTAACAAACTTCATTGTCATTGTTGCAACTTTTTCTTATCTGTCGCATTAAATTGATTCTACATCATCTTTGGTAGCAGTGCGGAAAAATCCTTTAATTAAATAACCGATGCACTTCTCGATAATCCAATCCCAAGCTTTAACAGATTTATTGAATTATGACACACACTAACCGAACCGAGCGTCAATCGATCAATGCCGCCCACCCCGAACCCAACCCAACCCATCCGACACGCTTTCTTACGCTCGACAAAATCCGGTCACTCAATCCGGTTTTCCGCAAAGCCAACGCAATTATTTTTCGATCAATATCCCTTTCTAAGCAACCCCAGCAGTTAATCCCAACAGAATAAAGATGGCAACGTCTTCATCGTTGTGCCTTTCTCGGGCGCTTGCACACCAATCCGCACGGGTTCCACCGTTTCGTCCATTTCATTGCAGAATTGGTTTAAAGAACAAAACACTACATTTCCGCAGCTTCTGGCCGGGTTACTCGACCCTTCTCCACTTGGTACACCCTTGGCAAGGCTAGCCATAATCAATGGCCAGACATAAGCTTCGACTTTCGATAAATTGATTGAGACCGCTTGACCCTGAAGCGACAGGAAATGTAAAACAAATGCTCGTAGTGGCTCGAAGGAACGAGAAGAAATGGGAAAGGAAAACTTTTCTCCCCGTACCGGAAAACGGAAACACCGTATCGGACCGACGGATACAACACACAAACACTTCTTTGCTACTGCCGGCCGAGGATAAGATTTTTCCCGGAAAGCGACCAGCTTAAAACCGGCGGGACGTATCGGTACGATAAACTGGCTGAAGAACGAGCAAAGTTTTCATCCACCAAAAGTTGAAAGTATGCGCGTGTGTGTGTGTGTGTTTGTGACCGAGAGCCGACACAGAATTTTGGAAAAGCAGCGGAAAAGTATCTTACGGCTTTAGGTCGTTTTCGGTTTCGAGCATTCTCGCTCTAATGGAAGATAGCAGAATTTATGATTGGCAGTGCGCTCAGAAACCGGGCGGCAATATGTTTGCCACCCTTGCTTTACCCTTGCCGAGGTTTTCAATTCACTGCCCGAGATAACGTTAAACCCTTTCTGCTGTATAATCCCTGTATTTTTTTTTTGTGGCAGGTTAAAGAAAGTTGCAATAAAAGAGCGTACCATTCCTGATCCCTAGGTCGCCGTCGAACCAATCATTATAATTTCGCTACAAATGACCGTAAGTTTCGCTCCCTCCGGACATTACAGCCTAAGCAGTAACGTTTCGTTTTGCTCACTTCTTGATCGACCCGAAACCATGCCTCATTTGCATGCGCCGCAATGTATGCAAAGCAGCGCAAGCAGCGGGCCGAGTTCTGCGTAAAGTAAGTGCTGATAAATTGCACCAGATACAATGCATAAATTCTAGACCTGTTTCGTTTCTATTGGCCACTGCCGGAACAACGGCTGGCTCCATTACTCATTCGGAGCGTTCGAACGCATCTCCTCGATGCGAGACGCACGTACACACCGCTGGGTACGGTTTTTTTTATGAATCCCTTCGCATTAGAAATGGGCTGCCCCATTAATGGGTCTATTTCGTGACGGGCGAGTTTTATGTGTTTTTCACTACGCAAGCTCCAAGATGTGTGGTAAGCGTTAGTGTGTGCGGTGGTGGTTGTGCTTTGATGGACAAGAATGTTCAATTATAAAATCGTTCATTTTGCAGTTTTCTGCTAGTATGCCTTGTTCGGCATTTATAATATTAATTTTGTATAAGAATTGACAGAATTTACTCTCATTTTGGTTGCATCAGGAATGTAAGGTCTTTAAAAATGCATCAAAATTAACAAAATTCACAAAAACTAAATTTTGTAATTCGCAAAACAGCTAAATTGCGCACTTTAACCTAAATTCAAATACACATTATTTTGATAAAAAACCAGTTTCGTTCAGAGTTCGTTAAAGTTCACAACGCTTCCTCGTAAAACTAGGCGCACGTCCACAGCAAACCGATCATTCCTATGTCTTGCTTAGCCGAATCGGAAATCAAAGAGAATTTCATCAATTCCCGATTCATGGACCCCTTTTTTGCACACGGACCGAGCTCGTACCACACGGAACGGCAATCGATGGCAATCAGAGAGACTTTGGACCAAAGCAGCACCGTACAATCACCCGGAAAAGAACACCCATGCAATCATCCCCTTGCGTAGGGTGTTACCATTTAAATGCTATTGATCTACGAGTGGTTGAAGTCGGTACGTGAGCTATTTCCAAGTATCTGTCCTAAGAATTCTTTCCCCGTTACCGGGAACGCGCTAGCACGGAAACTTACCCACCCTGCTCAGGATTGACAACCATCGGTGACCAGCGGACCGCCCACCGTGAGGATAGTGGTGTAAGCTCCCACGAGAGATGGGACGTGAAAGCAACATGAAGTAAAGAGTTTTCACCCACGGAAAACGGACTGGGCTAGATGGAGCTTGCTCCAACCAAAAAAAAAAAAACTCGGCCACACACAGTCAGTCACGCGCGACTCCATTAGAGAAATCAAAGAAACATTATTAGCTGCCCTATTGTAGCCGGGTACGAACTGACGAGCGCATACCAAACTCTCCGACGAGTGGGAATAACCTGACTTTTTTTTTTGGGGGGGTTTTTGGCCGCCTCCCCTAGAGACCAACCGAGAGGACGTGTGAACTCGATTTTCTCAAACCCATTCGGTTTGGCGCCTTACCGCCAGAAGTGAACGATTTCAGGGAAGAAAGTTGCCCGTATCTGACGGGTTGAGTATGCTTTGACCATCATCACCATCCTTGGCCTCCCACACACCCAGCACGGAACGTGAAGTGGAAATGTTTTATTCCGTGCGCGTAACACGATCCTTATAAATCAATGAATCTGAATAGTTTTGCACCGCCGGCACCTTCCGGACCCTCGGGAAGTTGGCCATGGTGAGTGCACTTTGCAAGCGGATGCGTGTTCGTGCGTTGGCAAATCGAAATCCCCGGCGCGGCAATGGAATTGGGGAAGGGTTTCGGGCTATTTTTTACGAGCTTCGAAATGTCAATACGTGACCACCGTTAATCTGTGGGTAGGCATAGGTGGCAAGAGCAAGCCGTCGCAGCAGGTTACAGACTACCGTTCGCAAGTACACCGAATTTTATCCTCGCTCTACCTCGGTCACTCAAAATGGCGGAAGCCACCCTTCCGGAACACTGATGGGCAAGTGTTTTATATCGTTTTCGGTTGCCTGTACCATGCCATTGATGGGTTTCACTTTTACCACCATCTAAGAGTGACCTCCTTTGCTCACTACAAAACGCTCGAGTGCAAAGTGTGGAGTTCATAACAAAGTACGTCACGGATCAATGACGTGAACGCAGTTTGGTGTCATCCGTATGATTTTATGTACCAACGCGAAATGGATCTGCCGTCATTTAGCGCATAACCAAGCGTGTCTGGATCACCGTATGTAACCGGATGTAGCTAGGTTCTTGGCTGGGATTAGTGGCACCGTGTGTGTCTGTGTATAGTGCCACGGTCCTTCAATGAATTATTCATTAACGAACGAGCGACGACTCGATTTAATGGCAAGATCATCACAAAAAGTGTTCCCCTTTTCCTTTGGTTCGCTTTTCTATGATCGGAAGCTCACTTTTGTTGTGCTTCTCGATCTCGAACAGAATGAGTCAATTGCTTTCACCCGAAATGGTTGATTAGCACGGTTTACGCTACGGTTGCTATGTGTGCGTGCCAGCTGCTCGACACCGGAACCTATGAACGAATCCTTCTTCATTCGTTTTTTTTTTGTATCGTTTGCTCTCTCCGGTTCCTTCTCTACACGCATTGCATATAGGAGGAAGTGTTGTGCGTGTTCACGTCCTTGAAAGCAGCAGCAGCAGCAGGTCGTGTTGGTCATTATCGATAGCACATATCTAATTAGCCCTTAATTACAACTGTTCTTCGAGCGCAGTCTGCTGTTTCCTTTCCGTTCTCGCTACAGCAGTTTAGGCTTTCATTAAAAGCAAATCGTACGTGCCTCGTGCACAGTGAGGGTTCGCAGGAACGTCTCCGAAACAAAGCCGTTTTCTATCGATCGTGTAATGAATGATGGTTTCCGTTGCTCGTTTGTTTGAATTCTTTTGTATGCTTTACGCACACCGATTAGTGTGAATGAACATTAATATAATAACTGTTTTCCGGTAAGGGTGGGGTGAATTTTCTAATTGAGATGGTAGCCAAAAGAAATTGGACAAATAATTTTCTATACAGCAACGGCCTTTTAACTTCGTTCGTAGTCCACACGTCCATTTAACAAGTAAAACACTGTCACACTAACGTTTCATTATGCACTAACGCATAACGCACCCGGACTATCGGCGCTACAACTTAAAACAATGAACGTCGATCGATGGCCAGCAGCAATGTACAACAGGCGGTGAAACTTCATTCACATGTTACTATCACATCAATTATGCCATCGATTTTGTTTGCACAAAACACACCAACACCAGATCTCAACCCAACAACCAACCGGTTTGGATCTATTACCGAACATGGCTTTTCATTTAAAATGGCTTCACTATGAGAAGGTACCGTGGACAAAATACCGCTTTTGGATTTAATCTGATAGCAATATAGTATTTAACAAATAAAACTATGTCACACTAACGTTTCATTATGCACTAACGCATAACCGATCGATGGCCAGCAGCAATGTACAACAGGCGGTGAAACTTCATTCACATGTTACTATCACATCAATTATGCCATCGATTTTGTTTGCACAAAACACACCAACACCAGATCTCAACCCAACAACCAACCGGTTTGGATCTATTACCGAACATGGCTTTTCATTTAAAATGGCTTCACTATGAGAAGGTACCGTGGACAAAATACCGCTTTTGGATTTAATCTG
Source organism: Anopheles maculatus (assembly GCA_002091835.1). Classification (NCBI taxonomy): domain Eukaryota; kingdom Metazoa; phylum Arthropoda; class Insecta; order Diptera; family Culicidae; genus Anopheles; species Anopheles maculatus. The sequence goes on along the minus strand of KZ061625.1, from coordinate 94,862 downwards.
ATAGCAATATAGTATCTTTTAATATTTTAATAAGTAATATTTACCTTTTTGTAAATTTCATGTGTTTGGAGAATGCAATTTCATAACACAGCGACAACAGAAAACGCCTCTCACTTTTTGCCGACATACCCCTTTGTAATTAGAAAATTTCAATATTCAAAGCATGAAACAAGTAGTTTTTTTTAATTTCTTTTCTATATTGTTTCCCTATTACATTATATTTAGAGTACATTATGAGGATATAAGTGCTTACTGCAATGAAGTACTGGGCGCCTCCACCTTAAATTAATATATTCGAAATTTTACCACGATTTCGACGATTGGACGCATACGGCGGGGAATCCACTAAAAACAGTTTAATTATTTGTACAGGATATCATCTGAAATTTCCAAAATCAGCTTATGCAATACAAATGCTGAACATGTGACGTTTTTTCGACAACTTTAATATAGTTCTTTAAATTTTGTAGCCGTCATCGTCCAATTGTAAACTGTCCGTTTCTAACACCTCCATGAAAGCTGGAGGATCGTTTTTATAGTCACCATTACATCCTGCAAACACACGCAGACGGGCAACCTCCCAACTTCCCATTCGCAATGGTAACTCGAAAATGAGACCCAAAGCGTTCCTCGCACAAAGCGGAACATAACCAACCACCCCCAACTAATGCCGGCATCGCTTCGTCGTTGTAGTCAAATGTTTTAGATTTAATATAATTTTAATTAAAATTTCCGCTATTCGCTCTCAACCGGTCCCCGTATCATCCGTTCTGCCCGCCAGCCCAGGCTACTAAAAACACTCCACCACGATCCACCACTACCCAGCACCACAAATTAAAGCTTACGTGCTCACAAACCGCCGAAAAACAGTTTCGCTACATTCTCATTTCTTTGCGGGGTTTTTGTGTTTGGGCCGTGCGTTGGAGTGTTCTCGGTGCTTCAGTACAGTTTTCCCTAGGTGCCATTATTGTTACGATTATATGCCAACTATTATTTCGTTATCGACGGAAACGGTTCCGGGTCTGTGGTGAAAATCGAAATTTGACCCGAACCGCCGAAACAGTGGTTGCTGACGATTGTTTCCCCCCTCACAACACATACGGAAGGAAGGAAAAGTGTGACGGAGGGAAACGATAAAGTACCGTCGACAATGGCACTGGGTAGAATGGTTTGTTGCATTAATCCACCGGAATAAGAAGAATGGATAAATATTATAATGACCTCCCGGTAGCTGTTTCAAACGCATCAATAGCGCACCTGATGCTAGCTGATTCTCTAATCAAAATTGTCGTCTATTTATGAATGACAATTTCAATAGCTACATTGAAAAGCACTACACTTTTGCAAGCGTTGGACAGTGGCGAAACGAATAATGTGATTCACATGCAAGATCGAAAAGCTCGAGCCAAAATATTGTATCAAAATATTCGTTATTCCATAAAAACACTGCTCTTAAAACATATTTCCTTTGGTAGCGTCTAATGAAAGGTAACTGCAGGTACAAAGCAGAATCTTGATCTGCTGCTTTACTTCTCAAAATCTAATGTAAACAATAATACTTTTGTACCTTCACACACTCCTTCATAATGGTCGTCTAAAATTTCTCAAAACAAGCGAATTCCAAGATTTTGTCTTCAGTCGAGCAAGAAAGCTGGACCGTTTTTTTTTTTTTGCATGTAAGTAACCCCACTAACGCAGTTATCGATAGCACTAACAACTCTTTCATCACGCTCAACAATTATTGATTGGGCTAACAAACGAAACAATCCCACTGCGCGGCAGCTGGCCAACCGTGTTCGGTACATCGTTTATTGGTCGAATTATAGACGCTCGGCACGGCAGAGCTGTTATTAGCGTGTTGCGTGCGAGCGACTTACTTCTAGCCGGCCCATCAATAATGCAGAACCGGCCTGCACAAGGCAGAAGTTCTTGTTGAGCGGCAACAATGCAAAACAAACAACATAATTCGCTAGTTGACGGCCTGTCAGTTGTTTGCCCGGTACTTGCTTTTTTTCTTTCCAAAGTTTCCCGCCAATCGATGCCCTTGAAGATAAATAACAATTTTTTCGCCTTAGTACGCATTCTTTTCAATGCAAATACTATATGCTGTGAGCACTACATCAACTATCAACAAGCACATCAGTCGAGTGAGATGACAATTTGTTTTCGTTTGATCCGTGAGTGTTTGCCAATATACATAATATAATATACAGAAAATCGCATAATATACAACCCTATACAGTTCTGCAAATTACAGACTGGTGTTGACAAATTTGACTTTCAATAAAAGTTTAAAGCACACGATCGCCTAGACCATTCTCTTTTCTGCATTGAATAGGCACAACAAAAACCGCACAGTGTGTGTTAGCCCTTTTGCAAAACATTAACTACTCCAGTTGGGTTTTCAGTACTGGAGTCGTGGTGGAACCTCCATGCAGACACACGCTCCAGTGCACAGCTAATGAAAGAGGATTGTGTGCGTGAAACGACGCGCATAGTGTATCCTCTCGTGGCCACGGTTTTCTCTACCTTTTACCCTTTCCGTTGCTTCTTTCTGCCGATTATTTTGTTCTGATTGATAAAAGATTGCTGACGTGGTTCCGTTTTTTGTCGAGGATTCAGCGTAGGTGTGGCCCCCGGTAAGCTACGTTTCGTAATTGAATATTCCGTATTACCATGCTTGATTGAATTTCCAATCAATCGCACTTGCACGTTTGACTTTCTTCCTTTGCCCGGCACTTTCTGCATCGATTCCTCACATCGTGCTCCCCCCCACAACCCGGCCCCATCTGGTTTGCCGTCCTTTCTATCAACAATCAATCAGGCTTATGCCGCGTGCGCCTGACTTCCGATATCCCTGACGGCGGTAATTAATGACTAACGTGACATTTACACAACCGTACGATGTCATTACATTGATTACGATTTGCCGGAAACAAAAGCACCAGCATTACCCAGACCCGTGCGTACGTGCATCTGTGCTAGTGTTTGTGTGTGCGTGCGTGTGTGTGTGTGGCTTTCACAAACGTTCGAGCGTAACGTTGCCAGCGTTACCAGCAACACCTGTTAGGCTTGCTTTTACTGGATTGTGTTTTTGTCTTACGATTTCGCACCCTATTGTCTTTACGCCTTCGAGCTAACGCTAACGAAGAAATCCCTTTTCTGAAACGTGAGCCTTACAAAAGGGTAGCAAGGTGGTTGGCAGTAGTCTTCACAAAATGAAGTCGCTTAAAATACCGATAAATATGGTACGTTCACGTACCCTGTATGCTGTACTGTTCACGTCGCTCCTTATCCCAATCCCAGGAAACAATGCATAAAAGGTGCTTTTTGTGCTTTTTCTTTCGATTCTCGTACCCGTTACCCGTTAATGTTCCCTGTGGAAGCTAGGGTAGAAAAGAACCTTTTTGTTTTTGTTCTTTTCTATTATCCCACCACCTGCAGTGTGCTTTCTTTCAGCTTCCTTCGAACATCCAGACATCCTCGTACGCTTTCCATTCGTATCGCATCGTGCGGGTGTATTTTTCTCAATTTTCTTACCCACCGTAAGACAAACATCTTTTGCCGGGGACGGAAACCAAGCGGAACAACGGCGAAGGTATTAATGGGAAAATTTGAAAGAAAAAGCCACTCATTCGCTCGTCCGTTGGCGGTGGTGTGCAGAGCTGCAATGAATGCTGTTCAGGGACTCACGTTCCACCTCGACAAACCAGCTCCTCGGTAAGCTGCGTGCATTTTCGTTGTCGGTTTTGAAGCTTTTTCCAGCAGCAGCAGCAGCAGCAGTTTCCAGGCTGCTAGGATAGCCGAGGTTAGGAAAATCCGGTCACACTACTACCTCGCACGCGAAAAGCTCGTAATCCTAGTCTGTATTCTCTCTATGTATGTGTGTGTTTGTGTGTGTGCACGAGAATATGTTGGCTTGCTGTTGGAAGGCAAAATCTGAAACGGAATCTTTGCCTGAACTCCTACCGCCGTCGGCACGCCTGTCGCATTTTGGTGCTGCATTCCAGTCGCTTAAAGCAGTTTCATTGTATTGCGGTGCCTCACTCCACCCGCTAACGCGTCTTATGGTACGTAGCACGTTCCCTTCTCTCATTTGCTTTTCCAAAAGTACCGGTAAATGGTGAAACACAATAGAAATATGTAAATTTATTAACCGTCAACGAAGCAAACCACCTACGAAACAATAGTGCCACAACCCGGATAAAGGTAAGAAGCGCCTGTTTGCACAGGCAAGACACAAAAGAACAGTTTGATAAAAGTTTTTAAATTGTTTCGTTGGGCTCTTTTTACAAAATTTTGATAGTGTCGTCAAGTGGATAAGAGACCTTAGTTCCAGTTGTTGCTAAGAGAAGGTGAGAGAACTCATGCTTTGAATAATGACTAGATAATTGATTAACACTGCTCTGTCTGGATAAATTGTAAAACAACAAATATATCATATTACTAACACTAAATCAGGGCGTAGGGTACATATACCTATTTGTTTTAGGCTTACGAACTTTTTGAAATTATTTAAATAGATTCCGAGCATTATACCTGGTCTATATGATACAGTAAGCAGAAAAGTAAAGAGCTTAAAATTTACTAATAAATATCATTAATGTAGGATGAAGCCAGAGTTCCAGTATTTATTCAACAATTAATATTCGCTTCATAATTTCCGTCCGGTCACGCCTGCGTCTTGCCTTGATCAGTCTATTTTTTCGACCCTCCCTCGTGTCTCCTAATTGGCTTCCTTTTATACTCCCACTTCTCACCTACTGTCCTTCCGCTCTCACTTTCTCTCCTACCTTAATTTAAATCCTCGAAGCTTTTTTTAACGTCGATTAACGTAAAACTTTCGATAACGTCGAACTTTCCTACAATGTTAAGGAAGAAAAGTATGTTCTTCAGTATTGGTTTTTTAAGAACAAAATTTGAATTTATTATACAATAATAGTATTTTACATAATCATTTTTTAAACATATTTACAGGTTTCCTTCTCGATAGTGTTTACATTGTGGGTTTCTTTTGAATTTTCGAAATGGGAGATAATATGTCAAAAAAAAGACTATCATATTGGGATAATTAATTATTCTGGTAGTGGAGGGTCAGCTAAGCTGCCGCCATGAAAAGTGTCAACCTATACATTTTTGTTTATGTCTATCATTACTTAATCTATCTAATCTATCCGATTAGATTAGATTTAGTATGTTATTTACTAAATTCAATGTTTACAATATATACAACATTTATCCGCCTCTCTCTCTCTCTCTCTCTCTCTCTCTCTCTCTCGAGCGGTTGCTGTTTCCGGTATTGCTGCTAACGATGGTGCTATTTCATCTGATTTGAGATGCTGCTACCGGGGCATCCCACACACACTCTATTGCTAAGGCTTGGTTGTTTTTGTGGTTGTAGTGGTGTTATGGAGTGGTGTTTTTGATGACGTACCAGCATGTAGCTCGCGCACTTCCAAGGGCTGAAAACCCTGTTCTTTCATCATGCTTACGACGAGCATCGCATTGCCGAAGCGAAGACCCTTCAGAATAATCAGAAAAGGTTTATCCCCCGGGTAATCGTGGGTAGAAAAACTCACGGTTGAAGCTGGCTAATAGTGATTTTGCGGCTTCATGGTCTTTCCACGTTTTGCAGAATATTCTACACAAATTATCTGCAGAGAAACTAAAGGACGCATCCAACTCGCCTCGTTGAGCTGCAGCGCAGAGAGATCTGTTAATCTCACGCACCGTTATTGCTGGGATTTTTTCTTTGCCAGAGAGAGAGAGCTCTCCGCAGTGGTGAGAGCACCAACGACGGTAGTGCTCTTATCAGCTCCAAGATCAGCAGCATGTGTGACCTCGATGTCTCTTTTGTTTTAAGTTGCTAGCGTTGCAGCTAGATTGCGTGTTGCGACACGCTTGCGAACAATTTTGTTCTTACTTTCTTCATCGTTACTTGATTTCGGACCCACAGATCGTTTGCATTTTTTCATTGTTCGGCCAGCTAAAACAAAATTACTCAAGATAAGGCTGGAAACAGCACTATCCAGGTATATATTCTAACTCGCACTAGCATAACTCACACTAGTACACTCCGGTATTGTGCGAAATGTCTCAGGCCGGACAGGTGTACGCACTTATTGCTCGGTCGACAGATCCAATGAGACTTCAGTATTGGTTTAACGAAGTGTTTCGTTATTAAACATTTTACTTTTGATAACAACCACGTGTAAAGGAAAGCTATGTTTGCATTGAGGAACCCCGTTTTACATCATTCGAAAGAAGCTGGGTAAAAGATTCCCCACTGTGCTGCAGAAAGGGAGCAAAGAATAACTGTTGTTTAAAGTGAAATCGAAAATAAAACGGAAAACAGAACCAAGTAATGCCTCCAACGTTGCTGTTTTATTGCGCCACTCTGATAGAGCAAGTTTGTTACACCATCATTAGGATACAAATCCAACCGTGACCATTGCGGGCCATGTTTACGTGTGTTTGTGCGTGCGTATGTGTCAAATGTTTTTCTTTTGGACCAATTTGCTTTCACAGGCAAAGTCGGCTACGTGCGTAGCAGTATCGCGGAGGCGCGAGTCAGTTCACTTTCAACAATTTCTTACACGGCTATTGTTTTACGTGCACGGGCGGGTTTTCGTACCACATTGACGATGGCGAACGCGTGTGGTTCCTTCGCGAAAATGTGTACCCACCAACGGATGTTTCCTTACCGGTATGTGGCTTTTCTCACTCGACAAATAAGGTCGGTGTGCTACGGTCTGGTATATTTGCCTTTTTTTTTCTTGCTTTTCCAACTGCTACTCCACATTCACACAGCAGGGAGTTAGCGCTATCAAAATCAGAAACGGCATGAAAATCTCTGGAAAGAATGCAAATTGGATATGTTTTGATGATGTTGGGCTTTATTGTCACACGGCGGGGTTGCTATCTGTCTGAGGCACATCTCTCACGCGAGTGAATTTCCACCGCATTTGGCTAAACCGCACATGTTCGATGGCAGAAAAAGCTTTTCAATCCCTCCGATGACATACCTCGATGTCTGCGTAGATTTTAAAGCAGCTTTTCGATGCTTTCAACTAATTCTAAGAACATTCAATTTCAAACACACAGCGACATAGCAAACACATATAGTGGCGTTGCTTCTTTCTTACACATTTTTACCCAACGTATCAGCGCTGATCACATTCAAAAAGCTGATGAAAATCGTAACCGATAGATCGAGGAACATGCGTTTGGCGTGAGCTAGTATTCATCTTTACGTCTAATGGGAGATGGATCTCTTTGCGGAAATTCCATCTTGAACGATTTTAACCACTACGGTTTTGTGAGCTAAGTATTGAAACATGGCAAGTTATTTGGTGCCGAGTATTTGTGTATTCGCTTATCTTGCGCGGTTAAAAATAATGAAAATTTATTGAAAATCTGACGTTGTCAGATAACCGCATTGCGAAAAGGGCCGCGGATGCGCTGACAACACAAGATGCTATAGCACTTCCTTCCTCTACACTAGGATTAATATCACCTGTGATTGGTCAGAATAACAACGCGTCGACCAAATCGGGTATTCTTAGTAGGAATAATTGCTAATGGGGTTGTTGGTGTAGTTTATGCCTTTCGTTCGTGCAATTCCTGCTTGACAGCGAATTACTCATTTTGACGTCTCTCGCTACCCCTGACCCACACTTTTGAGCGATCGCGAGACACACTCGCACTCCACCATCCCACTGCATGCCTGAACGCTCCCACCAGTAGAGTGTTTGCCAAATTTGCCTCTGACCATAAGCTACACTCACAATCCACCACGGTACCACCTTCCCTCCTCATTCCCAAACGCTCGATCCGTTGAGGTGTTCACCATGCGCTCGGCTCACACACTCGCACTCTCACATAGTCCACCACCCTCCACTACTCCTGAATGCTCCCACCTTCTAGGTGTTGGTAAACATTCTACACCAAGTGTGAGAATCCACCATTAGGAAAGAAACTATAGGCGCATAATTGGTAAAATTTGGTTAAATGAATAAAACTGTTGAACACAAGTTATGAATATTAACGATCAAACCAATGAATAAAACGATATTAAATATTCCAAAAAGTTTGGGAAATTCATTTGATTCGTTGTTGTCATCTACTTCTGACAGTCATGAATTCAGAAAAAAATCATCACGATTTTTATGACAGTTTATTCGAAATTTCCCATAGTGTCATTTATTGTTGTTTTAACCTCTCTTGCTTGAAGAGCTCATTCAATTTGGACAGATCTCAGGTAGGTAAGCAATGTTCGACTTGGCTTGGCTTGGTGCGCATCAAAGTGGCTCGTGAAGATTAAAATTTTATGTGAAGAGAAAAACATGGTTTGGTCCTGAATAAAACCTTCTTCTTCTTTCTTGACCTAACGACCTCTAAGGTCATGCCTGCCATTTCTGGCTTACTAGACTTATTGTTACCGCATAGCTGGATAGTCATTCCTCACTATGGGGGAACGGCCCAGATAAGACTTGAACCCCGGTCCTGCCGTGTGAAGACCGGCGCCGCTGTCGCATCTACCAACGGGCCGCCCCCATCAACAAACAAACATCAACACACAAAGCCACACATCTACAAACAATAATTACTGCTATTGAACCGGACTATGCCTGCCCTACAACCACACAACAACAACAACAACAATATACATGGACTACAACCCACCATAACGCGTTCACAACCGAGCATGCCCGGGATAAAGCAAATCACAAGGAGGAAATGCCTTGTAACTATCTTGAATTTGGAAGTCGTCATCACATGCGGTGGTGAAAAAACGGCCTTCGGCCGTCATATTGTAACTTAAATAAATAAATAAATGCCGTTTTCTAGCCTTAAAACGCACTTAAGACCGATTTTAAGCTTTATTTGGAACCCCCAAAAAAATCAAAATTTTTGGCTCAAAAAATTTTTTTTTTAAATGTCGTTTTCTAGCCTTCAAACGCACTTTAGAGCGATTTTAAGCTTTATTTGGAATCCCCAAAAACTTCAAATTTCCATTCCAAATAAAGCTTAAAATCGCTCTAAAGAGCGTTTAAAGGCTAGAAAACGACATTTTAAAAAAAATTAATTTTTGAGCAAACATTTTCGAATTTTTTGGGGATTCCAAATAAAGCTTAAAATCGCTCTAAAGTGCGTTTAAAGGCTAGAAAACGACAAATTATTTTTGAGCAAAAATTTTCGAATTTTTTGGGGATTCCAAATAAAGCTTAAAATTGCTCTAAAGTGCGTTTAAAGGCTAGAAAACGACATTTAAAAAAAAAATAATTTTTGAGCAAACATTTTCGAATTTTTTGGGGATTCCAAATAAAGCTTAAAATCGCTCTAAAGTGCGTTTAAAGGCTAGAAAACGACAATTAAAAAAAACATAATTTTTGAGCAAAAATTTTCGAATTTTTTGGGGATTCCAAATAAAGCTTAAAATCGCTCTAAAAGCAAAAAGCCTTTTTAAGCCTTAAAAAGCCAGTTTTTAGCGTGTTTAAGCCTTAATAAGCTAGTTTTTAGCCTTAATAAGCCACTTTTAGGACTGACTATCCAGCTAAGGGTAAAACTTAGTCACAGAAAGCTAGCAATAGCTGGCAGGCCAAGACCTCACGAGGTTGTAGTGCCAAGGAAGAAGAAGAAGAAGCCACTTTTAGCGTTTTTAACTTTTAATATGCCAGTTTTTGGCCTTAATAAGCTATTTTAAGCGTCTTAAATCCTAAATAAGCCAGTTTTTAGCGTTTTTAAGCCTTAGTAAGCCAGTTTTTAGCCTTAAAAGCCATGTTTAGCGTCTTTAAGCCTTAGTAAGCCAGTATATTTCGTACATTCGTGCACTTTCTCGTGAATGTTTTCAAAAAAGTTGAAACAAACCCATGTGACTTTTTTCGAGCCCCGTTTTTTACGTACTTTTCTGCACTTTTTCGTGAATGTTTTCATAAATGATAAAAAAAGCCCATGCGACATTTTTCGTGTACCGTTTTTTCGTATTTTGGTGCATTTTTTCGTGAATGTTTTAGTAAATGTTAAATAAGACCCATGTGATATTTTTAGCCCCGTTTTTTCGTACTTTCGTGCACTTTTTCGTGAATGTTTTCGTAAATGTTGAAAAAAAACCCATGTAACATTTTTCGAGCCCCGTATGTTTCGTACTTTCGTACATTTTTTCGTGAATGTTTTCAAAAAAGTTGAAACAAACCCATGTGACTTTTTTCGAGCCCCGTTTTTTACGTACTTTTCTGCACTTTTTCGTGAATGTTTTCATAAATGATAAAAAAAGCCCATGTGACATTTTTAGCCCCGTTTTTTCGTACTTTCGTGCACTTTTTCGTGAATGTTTTCGTAAATGTTGAAAAAAAACCCATGTAACATTTTTCGAGCCCCGTATGTATCGTACTTTCGTACATTTTTTCGTGAATGTTTTCGAAAAAGTTAAAACAAGCCCATGTGACAATTTTTGATTCCTGTTTTTTCGTACTTTCGTGTTGTTCTCGTGAATGTTTTCGTGAATGTTAAAAAAACCCATGTGACATTTTTCGATTCACATTTTCTCGAAAAATACCAATATTTTAAAAAAGTCTTTTAATATATCGCACTGTATTCACAATGTTTAGTTGTTACTTCATGGCTGCTCGAATGTTCGACAGAAACCATTCGGTTGTATGCTATTTTGTGAAAGCCAGCTATCAATTTTGCTTCAATGGAAAAAAATAATGCAAATCATGCTGCACCTATTATGTATTGCTACAACATTAAAATGATTGCCCTCAAGCAAAACAAAATGTACTAAAACATGGTTTTCGATAAATGCTGTTCTTAGATGCGTTCCTACTTGCGAAAAAAAAGGATACGTCACAATGGACCGATGATAAAACTCGATGTAAATTTTCCAACATAACAAAAAAAACCCTATTTCCCTCCAACATAACGTGACCTTCAGAAATTCTCGGAACACCTTAGTGCTTTCGTTAGCGTCCAAAATATCAGACAAGGAAGAGAATGCTTAATTGATAACAACCATAATTCCATTCAAACAAGATAACAAGACATGTTTCCTAAAGCTTTCTTACGGACATCGCATGGTTGCTCATTCGCTCCCTTAAGCTGCAGCTGAATTCACGTTCCGGGTGGGCAGGACAACATTACAAAGTAACATTTTCTACAAGAACCGCCGTACATCGTTCGTTTTCACGAAGAATTGTAATGCCCGTCCCCTGTTTCCGTTGAAGGAAATGTAAAAGCATGGCATTGAAGACATACTTTACTGGGCCGTGGTTTTGTGTGTTTCACCAACAGAATATCGACGAGCTGGGTCTCTGTGACCGGGAAGAATTTTACAACGTCGTCTGTCGTAAGAAAAGGTCACATTTTCATCGAAAAGCGCTCGCGACAAGCTACCACAAACGTTTGTAGTGCCCCTGACTGACGGTACCGCTTCTGCATCCAGTAGATGGATTGCGAAATTTGGGAAAGGCGTGGTTTACCTAGGGTGAAATGATGATTTTACAAAACCAACTTACGAGCCGTACAGCATTTCGGGCAAGGTACTGTTTTTCTCTGCACGTGATCGACACGCTGTGTCTAACATTGAAAATGCAGTCGTTTTTTTTTTTTTGTTTTTCTTCATCCAACATTTCTCATGACCGTGGTACTCATTTTCACGCGAATATTCGTATCCGTTCGAGCTGATTTCCTATGTCGTCGAATCTATAAATGACACAAACTGTTTTATCACTGTTATAATTCTCATTAAAAATGCATAAAGCTAGAGCCCCTGGATAAGCCGATATTAGTTATTGCAAACCTAATCCCCAGCCAGAATTGACACTCTGCCTTTTCTCTCTGCTAATTATTGGAATGCAGTATCATAGACTTACTAGCCGGACAAATGAGCTGTATCTGTTCCATTTTTCTCGAGGAACAAATTCATTGGTAAATCATTGAACTGCATCAGCTAGATCCCTCCAGGTCCAGCCTGGTAGTCGCAATAGTTTTCCGGCAGTCAAGAAGATAATCTCCTGTACAGCATCGAAACCATGCAGCCAGATGCTTTGCATGTCGTTTTATAAGGATGTGTATGTGTGCGTGTGTATGAACACGATGATAAATTGTCTCCTGACAGTAATCACTTATTCATACCCAACATTGTAGCGTATAAAATATGCGAATAAAATATGTCCCCCTGGGGTGAGCCCAAGCAGAAGAATGCTGTTGGATGTGTTGGGTGTAGTTGCAAGTGCGGCATTTGAAGACCTGAGAATGAAAATCAGTGTATGTGTGTGTGTGTGTGTGTGTGTGTGGGATGCAAAGTTTTCGGAAGATCCGGAGCAGATTACAGTCCACTCCTGCTAACGCTTGCACGAAATTGCAGCTACTACCGAACCAGCATTGCAAAATGGAACCAGCTGTGTGACATGAGACTTCTCCCTCGCTCTTCACTTCCACCATCTTAACCATTTCTGTCTCGCAACTGGCTCACAGTGACATAAATCTTTTGGGGCTTAATAAAGGAAGTTTTTAAAACTAAAGCATATTTGCGATGGTATTCACGCCCCCGTTTTTTACGATGTACACCAACAGAACGCACCGGGCCATGATGAGCGTAGAGCATCAGCATAGGGGTTGGTTTAGGTAGAACGACGGCGAAAGACACGTCAAGTTTAGTTTTGCTCACATAACACATCGCTTCAACCGTTCGAGCCGTTCATTAATTCATACGTACCCGTATAGTTTGGAAAAGCCGCCAGACTCCCGCATTCTAGGCATACTTATACCGATCCTTAACTAAGATCTTTGATAAATCCAGTGTAGCTTTTTGGCTACAAATGCAACATTTTGTGTGGCTTGAAGCTAAATTGTGTGGCAGTGAAGTTGAGAATTATTTTACCCCGTCTCGTAAACCACCTTCGATGACATTCGTTACAGTTCTGGCTGTTTGCTGTTTCTCTATTTTTTGCGTAGATATAAAGGGTGTAGGACTATACTTAGCAACTCTCTTATGTAGCAATTGCATACCTTTGGGCGTAACGAAACAAAGCAAAGCTTTGGAATTTGATTCCTTCTTTCAAATGGAAAAATTATTTAAAACTCTTCTTTATCGTTATCGCCTCATAGAAACTTAACTTTCTTGTACAATACACTCTTATCAAAGATAATATACGGATGAATATCAATAAAAATCAGCCAAATCATTTCGTACATGATAGTAACCAAACTCTCCCTACGTGAACTTACTTTTTTCGGTTATTTAACCAATCACCAAAAAAAATATAGAACCATAGGCTCAAGATAACCTTGGCGCATCATAGCTAGCATTCTTGATTGACTTTTATTTATCGGACCCACGTAGTGGCAAAATACCTCACGTTCCATTACTACTCGACTGGCAACGATTCTTTCAACCTGCCTATTTCTCCTTCGCTAGAAGTTGGTTTATTTTAGCTGATTGACCAGTGTTGGCTGTGTGTTCCATCTGCACGTACGAACTGGCCGCTTATCATCGGTCAATTTAATTATCGTAGTAAACCAAGCGATCCACGCCAACATGGATCAACCTTCTACAAAACAAGAGATTCCCATATTATGAAAGAGAGAGAGAGAGAGAGAGAGAGAGAAAAAGAGAGAAAGAGACTTATACTGACCAGGTGTATATCGATCCGTGTGCTGAATTGCTGCACCCATCATAAAACGGGGTCTCAATTAATCTATTTAATTTCCCGGCGCTCATTTCAACCATCGCAGTACGGATTTTCAGCTACCGTTTTGATAACACCTTCATCATATTGCAATAATAGCAACAATCGTGGCAAAGCCACCGCCGGAAAACTCCCTGAATAGCCCAACTAATCACGATTGATCTACGGCCGGTAATTAATCAAGATGTTTCGCTGCCTCTATAATCAGCTAAATTAAATTACATATAAATTTCCCCTTTCTAGCGTGAACGGCTGTTGTGAGAGGATGGCGGAACGTTTGCCTAGTTCGGATAGAGCCAACGTTCACAGCGACCCTTCCGTACGAGCCTATGCTTTTCTATATCCACGCTGAAGGTGTCAAACATAAAACCTCAAAACGCTTCCTTCCGCACACCACCCGAAAATACCACCGGATGGATCGATTAGCAATTTATTGTTTGTTGTTGTCGTATCTAGCGAACTGCTTCCACTGGTACCCATACTTAACCAACCATCTGAGTCGGTTCAACAATGCTATTCATCGGCGAGGAATTTGTACGCTATCGTTGCCATGCATGGCAGCAACAATGGCGAGACAAAGCGTTGGTTCAATCATTTTAATGCAGCAGCATTCCAACTGTGGCATAATGCATATCAGCAACGCTTTGGAAATCCCGACCCGAACCCGGCCCGAACCGGTCAACACGCTGGCATATGATGATAACGTTCATTATCCCGAAAAGATGATTAGTGACAGGAGCGATTGATTTGTTGCGTACCAGCATTATCTCCTTTAAGCCTGCCCTCTCGAGCGTACTCGTAGCGTATTTCTGTATCCTGTACTCCAACCACACCCCAGATCCACATCCCACATGGTCGTCTGATGATGTGCCGATAAATGCCGACGTTAATATCTACCGAATAATAAACCAATTCCAAACAAAACCAAGATCAGACGTGGGAAGGCTAAGTGTGCATATGTATGGTTGTATTATGAGCGGCAACAATTTATGTTGCTTTCCTCCTTTTATCGCATTATGGTGTTCTGGGCAGCTTATCAAATAGATCTGTTTATTGGCCAAAATTGGCTAATGTTAAGCGGCATATTGACAACTGTGCTGAAACGATTTAGTACGCTTTAATCAAGTAGTGGAAATTGATCAAATTTCAAGCGATTTTCTATTCAACCTATTATTGGTAAATGGAAATGGTGCTACTAGTGAACGCTTTGTTCGTAAACTTGTGA
>KZ061625.1:25667-72945 GCA_002091835.1 Anopheles maculatus | reverse complement strand
AGAGAGAGAGAGAGAGAGAGAGAGAGAAAAAGAGAGAAAGAGACTTATACTGACCAGGTGTATATCGATCCGTGTGCTGAATTGCTGCACCCATCATAAAACGGGGTCTCAATTAATCTATTTAATTTCCCGGCGCTCATTTCAACCATCGCAGTACGGATTTTCAGCTACCGTTTTGATAACACCTTCATCATATTGCAATAATAGCAACAATCGTGGCAAAGCCACCGCCGGAAAACTCCCTGAATAGCCCAACTAATCACGATTGATCTACGGCCGGTAATTAATCAAGATGTTTCGCTGCCTCTATAATCAGCTAAATTAAATTACATATAAATTTCCCCTTTCTAGCGTGAACGGCTGTTGTGAGAGGATGGCGGAACGTTTGCCTAGTTCGAATAGAGCCAACGTTCACAACGACCCTTCCGTACGAGCCTATGCTTTTCTATATCCACGCAGAAGGTGTCAAACATAAAACCTCAAAACGCTTCCTTCCGCACACCACCCGAAAATACCACCGGATGGATCGATTAGCAATTTATTGTTTGTTGTTGTCGTATCTAGCGAACTGCTTCCACTGGTACCCATACTTAACCAACCATCTGAGTCGGTTCAACAATGCTATTCATCGGCGAGGAATTTGTACGCTATCGTTGCCATGCATGGCAGCAACAATGGCGAGACAAAGCGTTGGTTCAATCATTTTAATGCAGCAGCATTCCAACTGTGGCATAATGCATATCAGCAACGCTTTGGAAATCCCGACCCGAACCCGGCCCGAACCGGTCAACACGCTGGCATATGATGATAACGTTCATTATCCCGAAAAGATGATTAGTGACAGGAGCGATTGATTTGTTGCGTACCAGCATTATCTCCTTTAAGCCTGCCCTCTCGAGCGTACTCGTAGCGTATTTCTGTATCCTGTACTCCAACCACACCCCAGATCCACATCCCACATGGTCGTCTGATGATGTGCCGATAAATGCCGACGTTAATATCTACCGAATAATAAACCAATTCCAAACAAAACCAAGATCAGACGTGGGAAGGCTAAGTGTGCATATGTATGGTTGTATTATGAGCGGCAACAATTTATGTTGCTTTCCTCCTTTTATCGCATTATGGTGTTCTGGGCAGCTTATCAAATAGATCTGTTTATTGGCCAAAATTGGCTAATGTTAAGCGGCATATTGACAACTGTGCTGAAACGATTTAGTACGCTTTAATCAAGTAGTGGAAATTGATCAAATTTCAAGCGATTTTCTATTCAACCTATTATTGGTAAATGGAAATGGTGCTACTAGTGAACGCTTTGTTCGTAAACTTGTGAAACTCCTGTGGTGCGAGGAGATAGGTATTGGCAATAAACAAATACAGTACGTGTTAAATCTTTGCAGTTACCTACAACCACCGGATAGTAAAAACAAAAGATGTGCGATACCTTTCTCCTGTTTATAAAATTCCGTCAATTAATTGACAGCCGCTTTCACACGGGTAAAATCGCACCAAGGAAAGCACAAACAAGCTAGAATGGTAGAACAAGATCTCTTCGGATTGTAGACCCAAAGCAAAAGAAGAATTGTATGCCGCCAGTACGACCAATGTGTTATCGTTTGATTTAGTGTATTATTTTAGTGTAATATTTGTTTTTATTTTCACTAACTCAATGACAATTTTGCATGCCATACGCTCTGATATTCAAGCCAAAAGTATACGAATACAAAGTTATATTATAACACAACAAATTCAGATCGAAATGAGCAAATGAGATGAAGATTGCATAAGTTTTTGTTTGCTCGTCGATTAATTCTATGTGTAGATCAAAAATTGTCAACCACTCTTCATATCGACCAATAAACTTTACCAGCAATACAATAATATCTTACTGCATCCATCAGAATTTCTTCCCTAAAAAACAAATGAAAATTGCCTTTCTCTGGGCGAACCAGCACTATTTTGTTGCTCTAGAAATGCAATATACACCCTTGCCATGTAACCAAACGATACCTCAAAAACCCAGCCCCATCTTTTCTCGTACGATCATTTGTCGATAAACGTGCACCTTCTTGCTCGTTTCTCTGGATGGTCGGTTTTGCCAGCAAAGCAACCGTTCGATGGTTGTTCATTATTGCCGTTCATTAAGAGGCTCCTTCCGTACGTGAACGAGAGAATGATGCTTTCTAGGCGGTGCACAAAATAAACTAACCAAAAAAGAAACATCCACACACGCTCACACACACACACACATACACAAGAACACTTGTAGCCCGTGTCGGTACTACTAACATATGTTACCTTTCCTTTGCCATCCTTCTTTACACCCAAAACCCGCATAAGCGGCTCTATCGTGCTCCATTAGCCGGTTCCAGGAACGATGCGCCATCCATATGAAGTCTATATTAGCGGTCTACTTATAAGCGTTTCAGGGGTGCGAGTTTTAACCTACCTTCGGCACGTTGAAATGGGTGTGGCAGCACAACCAGATGATGACAGGATAATAATGAACCTTGTGATGTTTTCATTTGTTTTAGTTGCAGCACCACCGTCGGGCTTGTGCGGAGCTGTTAAATGAGCCACGGTAAACCGCTAGCGCCAGTAGGTGAGAATCATTCGCCTGGCATCGCCCATCACCATCATCGCCATCATCATTACTGCAAAGTTCATTACGACTACTCATCGTTTCGCACCCGTATCGCTAATGTTGGTCATTCCTCACACGTTGCTTGCCCCCAGTTTACCAAGCATTCCAATGAATGATGCTCCACAAAAGCTTCCAATGGAGGGCATCCATCACATGTGAGGAGAAAGCTTATAAAAACACGAAATTCTGTTGCCCAAAAAATGAGTAAAACGACCTGGAAGACAGAAAAGCACTCAACCACGGTCAACCGGAACTAGCATCCTATAGTTCTTCTGTCTCGACCCACAGCCAACACCACACGGACCACTCTCACCTAGAGGTGTGTATGTCGTCAATGCTATTGTCGTAAATTTATGCGCCCAAGACTTTATGCTACCCAGAATGCTTTAATGCAAATATGCGAAGTTTATCTCGTACGGAGACATTTGGGATTACAGGTGAACCGATTCCTCATACGAACCGTTGCAACGCACCCTTACTCCAGCCGTACCAATAGACGAACCGGATAAGCTTGTTATTTTTATGTTCACCCAGTGTTCATGTTGTGGAGAATCTTTTGTACGCTGTCATCCCAGCTTCCGAGTTTCAAGTCATATTTTCTCCGCTTCCAGTCTGCCAGTTCTTCTTGTCCCAACCTTCTCTGGTTTCAGCTAAGGACTTATCGTTCTGCTTTCGGCTCTGAATTGCATTCATACAGCACAGTTCTGCACAGTTCGGTGGTAAAGTTATGGTACGGCTCACGAAGCTAACACAAACACAAATCTATTCTACGTACATGGATACGATAATACTCTGTCCTTTGCGATCCAACCAGACGTCTGTAAGCGAACAGGTAGGGCTTCATGGTTCTCGGTAGACCTTCGTACAGTTGTTGGGGAAAACTAACTTGCCCCAAAACAAACAAAAAAACGTTTTTTTACCCAAACATACACATACGCATTACCGATATCATACAGAAATGGAAAACACCCAAAAATGACCGTTCGGAAGTGGAATTCCACTGTGATTTCGTTTGCACCCGTATCGCTAATGTTGGTCATTCCTCACACGTTGCTTGCCCCCAGTTTACCAAGCATTCCAATGAATGATGCTCCACAAAAGCTTCCAATGGAGGGCATCCATCACATGTGAGGAGAAAGCTTATAAAAACACGAAATTCTGTTGCCCAAAAAATGAGTAAAACGACCTGGAAGACAGAAAAGCACTCAACCACGGTCAACCGGAACTAGCATCCTATAGTTCTTCTGTCTCGACCCACAGCCAACACCACACGGACCACTCTCACCTAGAGGTGTGTATGTCGTCAATGCTATTGTCGTAAATTTATGCGCCCAAGACTTTATGCTACCCAGAATGCTTTAATGCAAATATGCGAAGTTTATCTCGTACGGAGACATTTGGGATTACAGGTGAACCGATTCCTCATACGAACCGTTGCAACGCACCCTTACTCCAGCCGTACCAATAGACGAACCGGATAAGCTTGTTATTTTTATGTTCACCCAGTGTTCATGTTGTGGAGAATCTTTTGTACGCTGTCATCCCAGCTTCCGAGTTTCAAGTCATATTTTCTCCGCTTCCAGTCTGCCAGTTCTTCTTGTCCCAACCTTCTCTGGTTTCAGCTAAGGACTTATCGTTCTGCTTTCGGCTCCGGATTGCATTCATACAGCACAGTTCTGTACAGTTGCCCCGGTGGTAAAGTTATGGTACGGCTCACGAAGCTAACACAAACACAAATTTATTCTACGTACATGGATACGATAATACTCTGTCCTTTGCGATCCAACCAGACGTCTGTAAGCGAACAGGTAGGGCTTCATGGTTCTCGGTAGACCTTCGTACAGTTGTTGGGGAAAACTAACTTGCCCCAAAACAAACAAAAAAACGTTTTTTTACCCAAACATACACATACGCATTACCGATATCATACAGAAATGGAAAACACCCAAAAATGACCGTTCGGAAGTGGAATTCCACTGCACCTTCAACAACCGATGCAACATCCACTCCCTAGTATGTTCGTTTGCGTCTGTGTGGTTTTATTTATAGCATGTGTTTTGATACGCTTGCCTGTCTAACTTTCGGTCCTAGGTAAGTATTGAGTTTCATGAAGCGATGGTAGCATTTTGACTATTTTCGCTGTTCGATAAATTATGCCCAAAAGTTAACCAGCATGAGCATGTCTCTAAATATTGATACTACCGACCGTACAGCCTGTAGTGTTGAAAGTTATGTAAACGACGGACCATTCTAATGTTTGGGATAATAATTGTTGAGCCAAAGGACCCAACGCATTTTGGGACAAATTATTAGCTCATAAGAACAGTTATTTATTCACACAAACCCATTTCATTTGTTTTTAGAAAAAAAGTAGCAAATACGTTAACCATTCTTGGCAATGTGTTGTCTTACACTGCCCTATTGTGTAAGAGATCGGTGCCATCGAATTATCGAACCGCTAATTGAACTAATTAACATAATTAAATATTTGAAGAACTTTATACAACTCGAATCGTTAAAAAACGATTTGTTTTGTTCAATTTGTTTATTGTGCTATTAGAAACAATCGTTGATGCCCACAGTAGCAATAGTGTATATTGCACAGCGTATGGTTAGTAAGCATAAACAGATTAATATTTATCATCAGACCGTTACATTTTAACAGACAACTGTTAATAATATCAAGAAAAAACATAAAAACAAAAGATATAGTATTTCGGCAGAAAGTTCGAAGAAAAGACATGTCATTACCGAAGGCAAATCAATATATAAATTAATTATTATAGTAAAAACTCCGATATATATTTCATAAGAAAGTCATAGATATACAATCGGAATAATTAAAAAAAAGCAGACGAACGAACAACAAAAATCGTTAAACTAAAAATTATTGTAGACAATTATAGCATAAACCTTCATAATAGGTCTAAACAATATTACACAAGATGAAAATTTTTAGACCTGTTCGGTAACGGTAATTCAAAATTTACATATTACATACTTATAAATTTATTTACTTGGAACTGCTCGATTATACATATATCATAAGTATTGCAAATAAGATACTGCATATTCCTAGTCAGTTCTCAATTCGAATCTAACCCACAAACAATACACATTTTACGAAGAAAAACAAGTCATTTGTCATTCGCCTCACTCGCCACTTTGTCTTCGCACCCATGTCCCACTTCCCCCATACAAACATGATCCATTTAATCTGTCCATTGCTTGCATTGGTTTTGCTTACCCGTTGCCAGTAACAAAAACGAAAATGAAAATACATCTTGTTCTACATTTTGCCACCCTACTGGAGCAAACTAATGCTGCCCTTGTTGTGGTACCGCGTCCACCTTCCGCTTCGTACCGAACAAACAATTACTCTTAATTTACCACAGATGTACACGGTGGAAAATAGTACACTTGTGGTTGCTTTTTCTCCCCTTCCCACGGCTTCATGGTTCTCGGTAGACCTTCGTACAGTTGTTGGGGAAAACTAACTTGCCCCAAAACAAACAAAAAAACGCTTTTTTACACAAACATACACATACGCATTATCGATATCATACAGAAATGGAAAACACCCAAAAATGACCGTTCGGAAGTGGAATTCCACTGCACCTTCAACAACCGATGCAACATCCACTCCCTAGTATGTTCGTTTGCGTCTGTTTGGTTTTATTTATAGCATGTGTTTTGATACGCTTGCCTGTCTAACTTTCGGTCCTAGGTAAGTATTGAGTTTCATGAAACGATGGTAGCATTTTGACTATTTTCGCTGTTCGATAAATTATGCCGAAAAGTTAACCAGCATGAGCATGTCTCTAAATATTGATACTACCGACCGTACAGCCTGTAGTATTGAAAGCTATGTAAATGACGGACCATTCTAATGTTTGGGATAACAATGGTTGAAACTAAAACTAGCCAAAGGACCCAAAGCATTTTGGGACAAATTATTAGTACATAAGAACAGTTACTTATTCACACAAACCCATTTCATTTGTTTTTAGAAAAAAAGAAGCAAATACGCTAACCTTTCTTGTCAATGTGTTGTCTTGCACTGCCCTATCGTGTAAGAGATCGGTGCCATCGAATTATCGAATCGCTAATTGAACTAATTAACATAATTAAAATATTTGAAGAACTTCATACAACTCGAATCGTTAAAAAAACGATTTGTTTTGTTCAATTTGTTTATTGTGCTATTAGAAACAATCGTTGATGCCCACAGTAGCAATAGTGTATATTGCACAACGTATGATTAGTAAGTATAAACAGATTAATATTTATCATCAGACCGTTACATTTTAACAGAATACTGTTAATAATAATGCCAATAATGCCATTGCCGAAGGCATATTAACTATTATATTAAAAAATCCGATATACATTTCATAAGAAAGTTATAGATATACAATCGGAAGAAATTAAAGAAAAGTAGAGACGTAGCATGCACGACAAAAATCGATAAATTTAAAATTATTGTAGATAATTAAAGCATAAACCTTCATAATTGGTCTAAACAACTATTGTATTATATTATTAAACAATTAACAATTTTAGACCTGTTCGGTAACGGTAATTCAAAATTTACATATTACATACTTATAAATTTATTTACTTGGAACTGCTCGATTATACATATATCATAAGTATTGCAAATAAGATACTGCATATTCCTAGTCAGTTCTCAATTCGAATCTAACCCACAAACAATACACATTTTACGAAGAAAAACAAGTCATTTGTCATTCGCCTCACTCGCCACTTTGTCTTCGCACCCATGTCCCACTTCCCCCATACAAACATGATCCATTTAATCTGTCCATTGCTTGCATTGGTTTTGCTTACCCGTTGCCAGTAACAAAAACGAAAATGAAAATACATCTTGTTCTACATTTTGCCACCCTACTGGAGCAAACTAATGCTGCCCTTGTTGTGGTACCGCGTCCACCTTCCGCTTCGTACCGAACAAACAATTACTCTTAATTTACCACAGATGTACACGGTGGAAAATAGTACACTTGTGGTTGCTTTTTCTCCCCTTCCCACGAAATGGAGCGATACAGCTCCGTGCTCACTTTCCAATCGGTCCCGCTGCTTCAACCCTTCCACCTGGCGGCAATGCTAAATGGCAAACAGCAAACAAATTATTTGCAATAAACATTCGTACCAGTGCGCAAGAAATCATGCAACCCCGAAAACATACGGGACTAAACAAAACCCAAACCGTACCGTCTTTAACAACAAAAAGCACGCTGGTGTACTGCGGGCGTTTCTTTCCAGTAAGATGTGACGATGCTGGAACGGGGCGCAAACAGTATCTCTGTGTCTGTGGCAAGACACAGACCCGAAGCACACACCAACAACTAGCAAACGATGCTGAAGGATTTCACTAGTGCAGGTGTATGTAAGTACAGCTAACCAGCCCGTGCCATGTCCCTCGGGAGAAAGGCAAGGGTTGTCATCTCTTCCCTTGTATCTGTGTGTTGACTGTGCCAGCAAAAGACAGAACGGACTCCATTTAAATTCATTACACAAACCCAAAATAATGATATATAAATACTGAAGAAAATATAATTATTTATCAACCAAGGGTAGTGCAACACCGGGGAAGATCGAGCGAGGCATGGCATTCCATGTTGTGCCAGTACAGTAAACTGCACAGCGTAAGAAGGAGTGTGTTGCAACAGTGAAGCATGACTTTACCTGCAACCGACCGACGGGCGACGATCGACGAAGAGTTTGTGATACGAGATACCCTTCTAGCTAACACAAATGCACACTGCAACATTACGGTCGGTTGCAATGCATAACACACCCTCATGCAACCACACACACACATGCATGCATACAACAGCAATGTGGAGCGGGCGAAATGCATGCAAGTAAATCATTAAAATGCTACAACATAAATATTTTCACAGATGATAAAATACCTTACAGCAGGAAGCAAAACCAATGTGTGTGCGTACCAATGTTATCACTTGTTCGGTTGTTTCCTCTTGCTGGCAAAGTACACCCCGGCTGGGGTAAGATTGCTTTTCCAATACAGTCTGCGTCAGTTACATGCAACCACTCGCCTTCACTGGCACATTGGATGGGCAAAAATATGAACTAAATGAGGAAATGTTTTGACTAGTATGAATTAAAATTGGCTGTTGTGTGATTCAACTTCGACATTCAACTTCAATAGAAATGAATTGTTTTACGATAAATCTCATTTCTTCGTTGTGCTCGACTTGCCAAGCACTGTTCGAGTAAAAGAATATAGTTTATACACAGTACAATACACTGCAGAATGGGAAATCATCGCAAACTGTAGGGTCAAACTTTGTACATCATTTTTTTATGCTATCTACATATGTATATTTAACTAGGGCTTCTGTTAATCTGCAGCTTGACCGAAATTCAATCCGAGGCAGTCTGGACGCTAAAGGAAATTGAAGAAAAGTTTTTATAAATTATGGAATTTTATAACTGTGACATTAGTTTCCGTTATAAATCAAGACTTTTGAGGTATTTTATACAACAAACCATTTACAATTTTATTTCAAATTCTAGCTGAAACCAATAAGTATTTACCCATTGTGCTTTGCAATATAGAATTCTGCAAGTAGCTACCCCACTGGCGTTGGTTGCATTTTAAGAAAAGATATTCCGTAACCCACCTCAACTACCTTTCTTCCACCTTACCCCTTCGCATCAGACGAGAAATACCTAAACAACAACACTTCATGCTTCTCCAGTGGAACAGCAAGACGAGTCGACGGATAATATTAGAAGCGCAAAAACAATTGATAGTTTCATACCGTGCAAGCTCGATGGGTAGTCCAAACACCCAACGAACCGGTTCTGAGTGGTATGTATGTCCCGAAATTCGATGCCAACAAGAAACTGTACACCAGCAAAGGGTATACCGGATACGTACAAGCCCACCCAAGATGCGCCTGCTGCGCTTCCAGTCAAAGACAATATTGAGAAGCGTTTGCTTATTTTGTTTTCCGCACCAGCTTCACAAGAGCTGTATGGAGCTGTGTGAAGTCTTTCAGTTTCAATAGTTGCCATAGGGCCAGGTTCGTTACCGTACTCGGGTGTCTCGATTTCCGAGAATATTTCAACCGGGCAGGAAAAACATTTCCACGGCACGGCATGATGTACGCTGGATTTTTGCCTGTTCTCCATAAGGGTAGCTTTTTTGCACGAGATTCTACAAAGGTTGGATGGGTGGAATGGACGAAGGTGCATGGATAAAAGGGGGAAAACAGTAAGTAAATTAATTTCAAACTATGCAAACATTCGCCCGTTTCGAATGCACAAACAACACAAGTTAAAATTCTACTGGAGAAGCATCGCTTGCATCGTAACAAATCTTGCCACTTACAAGCTACAAACAAAAAACAAACGCATACACACTGCACGTTACCGGTGCTTCCGTGATCCGGACTTCCGATCGAATGGTAAACGTTGTGCTAGCGTACCGTTAAACCCAACCAACTCCTTCAGGGTGCCAAACAGCCAGGCTGCATGCTGCGTTGGTTGGTAGCATTTATTTAATCGGCTTATCACGTCAGTTATTAATTACTGCCACTGGATTATACAGAATTTAAACGATTAGATTATGATATTCTGTTATGCTCTTGCACTCGCATCCGGTTTATCGTGTCTTAATCCCATCGACTCAAAATGCAACACAAAAAGCACATTTACAACCCACCATCCCTATTCGCGTTCGTTCGTACGTTTGGCTGGACGTCTTTATTCTCAGCGCGGGCGAGACACTGTGCTCTTTCCCATAAATAACTCTTTTAACTACTTCAAAGACATTCTATCGATTAAACAGCGCAGCATGAATTATTTTGCCCGCCAGCTAAACAGTTCGCGTTCGGCACTGGATTCGTTTCATTATTCATACACAAAAAACGCTGTTACAACTCCATCGCCTTGGCTTGGGTTCCTATTAACGTTTCACCCAACGAACGCTCCCAACGGCATATCTCGTGCCATCCAGTTGACCAATTATCTTGCCTGAAATATGTTTTTCTCGTTAGACGAACACTTGCCCGAGTGAACAATCTCGGTGAAGTGGGTCGAGGTTGCAAAGTCAGCAGCCGGCTCGTTCTTTAAACTGGCTAATTTTTAACCTGTAAACCCATCAATCTTCCGCTAACGCTTTTCGCCCCATCGCGGTGATTAGCTGTAAGCCGTTCGTACCGGAACCGTTTTACACATCAAAAAGTGCTCGGGTAGGAGAGAGCGAAAATTTAATAATCAACATTAGCATCAACGCTTCCCTTTTTCCACCGGTTTAGAAAAGAGCACGTGGCGACATTTGAGGAGCGATTTTTCATCCACCATTCGTGCAGTATATGAACGATGAGGAGTGATAATTTTCTCGATTCTTGTACGGTAGAAAAGTCATAAATTGTGGCAGCCATTCGGAAGTAGGCGAATTAGGTTGTTCGGTTTTTGGACCACTTCAGAAATTAACCGATTACCAAAATTTTACAAATTTAAATTAACCTAACATCTTACTCTATTTAAGGTCCAACTGCTATACTAGTTTGTTTAATGCGATATTTAATAATTTACAAAAAATAAATGTTCATGAACTCAATGGCAAATGTCTCTTCAGCTATTGTCATGTGTCAAGCAATGCATACTTTAGTTGCACGTGTTTCCATCTTTAAAAAAATTCACTCAATCTGTAGTAAAAACTGCAAAAAAAGGTTATGTTTTGTCAATAGAAAAAATGAACTTGACAACTCTTCAAAACCAAACAATTCACTCAAATACCCTTCACAAAGCCAACACAGAAAGGGAAGCTACTTCCATTCATCATCCTTTCCCATTACTTACGCAAGCGGAACTCATCACCCTCAGCCATGGTGTCCATCAGTCAGCTCCCGGTTTCATCAGCGCCCAGTTCAACGTAGCTTCTGCAATCATGTGCAGCAGATGTCGGGTTCCTTACCCGGCTGCCTGTCGCCGGATACGACTTTCTGGCTAGAGTGTCAGAATGTGAATGTCAATTTGGAGATGAAAAATGTGTGCATAAATTTTCCCTAATATTACAATTGTTATAACATCGAACTGGTGAGTGTTAACCAAGGCTTCAGCACCCCCGAAACCGGATGCTCTCAGCGCAAAGGGAATCCTTTATAAATTTTTTTTTGTGTCGTCAACTTCTTCATTCATCACTTGCAATGTATCCGTTGCAGCTCAGTTCGGCTAAAGCTCGTTCCAACTTATGGCGATGCTTCACTGGCCAAAAAATATTTGTCATTATCTCGCGATTTTCTTCATATCACTAAGCAGGATGGGATTCGATGAGGTGTTATTTACTTCATTTCTCACTACCCACGAACGTCTTTGAGGGTACAATATCGTTGTAACAGTTCGCAACAGGATTTGATTCACGAGGTGTCTCCATCACGTATCCACCAAACTTATCAGGCACCTTCTTCTTTCAAAGGAATCATGCATATGCTGCCATCGTGCTCTTTTCGGTTATCGTATTATCACACAATCTCATTGCATCTGGAACATGGAACCAATCGATTGATCCTACGTGCTGGCAAAATGAAGGAAAAGCGATTTATATTTCCACCGCTTTGATCAATACGCTATCGTGCATTTTCGACTTCATCAAGTATATTACATTATATCTTAAGTCAAGGTAACCACTGTAGCCGTGAGATTGCAGGGACAATAATCAACAATTCAATGTCATTCGATGAAACCCGTCAAAACGCATTGACACTTGTGTGCCGTTTCTTTCATTCTTCTTCTTCTTCTTTCGTGGCCTGCTCCTAGGGAGCACGTTTCTTTCATTAAGACGTGATAATGACGACATCACACCGTTATGATCGATGAGATTTTGCCTTTGTCGATCTTAATTTTCATATTTTTAACAAACCTGCACCATTACCATATTCTACATTGTAAAAGATTCATACGATCAAGTTCAAATAGAGATTACTTCATTTTGTTTTTTACACTATTTGAAATCAGGCCTTAATTATGTATTGAATATGCGTATCTTCATTTAAGTCTTAAAACATTTCTTAGAAAATAACACTGTTTCAATCTCGCTAATTAAATCACAATGTACCCGCCATTACAATATCAAACTCAATCAACCATGCAGACTAATTTGCCTACGCAGAATTAAATCATTTACAATTCCTCACCCAACTTATTGAGCCAGTTGTGATTGATTTCGCACCACAAATTAGCCGTTCCTGTTGTGCTCTGTTCTAAAACCATGCGAATGCTAATAAGGCAAGCTTCATCGCTTTAAACAAGCATTCATCTACCAACTTACAACACTTTAATCCTTAAGGCTGTGCTATGAAATATTAATTTTCTCACCGCGTACTAGATTCTGCCAAACGGGGAGAAGTTGTGAACCGGTTTCTTGTGTCCAATTATGATACGGTAGCTAACGATCTGCTTATTATGAAACACGAGCATCCAACCAATAAATCATGCTGCAAGCACCACGGAAAAAAGAGAAAAAACAAAATAGAAATTTTAAAATGTTGTTTTTGCTACCAAAAGCCTAAAACAGCTACCCATTCAATGTCTGGAAAGCAAACCCTCTATTTCATTATGTCTTTCATTTGTTAAACTTTACGATCACTTCTCGTTCACGCAGTATTTGCCATTAGTTCTTGAAACTTGACTCTTCCGTGGTGCGGATCCGTTAAACCGGTTCGAAGCAAGTTGGTTGGATAATTTGATCACAATCTATACAGATTTTGTGACCCGTTTCATGCTTGAATCGTTGTTTTAAGATTGAACGATGCCTCGCTTGAATTGTTTTGCTACGAAAAACGTCGCCTTTCCTTCTAATTGAAGTTACCGAAATTACTTTGAAATAGGTACAGTGGGGATGAGGTCTTCAAGTAAAGGGTGAAACTTAATGAACTTAAAACATAAAAGTGGTGTATCTCCCAACAGCTGAAACGTGATTTTTCAATGCATTGAAGTTCAATGTAATATTACTTTAGTTTTCAAATTTAATTTTCCCTACTGGTTTAAACTTAAAAGGTCTCCCATGTTTATAGAGTAACTTTAAACATTATGAATTTAATTTCTTAAACCTCTGTTTACCTAAGCATCGCCTTACCGCTTCTTACGATAGTGTTCCTCAGCCAACAATCGGTCAGTAATGTTGAGGAAAAGCTTTAAAAAAAAAAACAATTTTCCAAAACGCACACAGCACTGTTGTGCAAATTACTGCCATTTGCTACCAAAGCAACAGTAAACACGATTTTAACGATCGCACGAAACGAACAAGCGTACCAACGGCTCTACCCCAAACTCACATCACGTACACGCAGAAACACTTTTTAAAGATCTTTACCCTGCCCATCACGCGAATGCAGTTGGGACCGTTTTTCACCACCAGCCGAAAGGAAGTACAACCAGCATTAGGCCCAAATTTATCATACGGCAAAAGCGATCGTTAGGTAGCGGACCAGTCGAAACGGTGGAGCACTTAATGGTAAAAAGTATTTCAACTCCTGCTTTCGCTCTTCAAAACCCACCCCTAGTGTTGGGGGTTGTTTTCCCACGATCTGGTCATTTCCACGCCTACCGCAGCCACAATTTCAATTCGCATGCCACATTCGTTCCACAGAAGTTGCCGTAGAACGATCAAACCCCGTAAACGCAGCTACAGCAAGCAAAAAACCCCCCAAAAAAAAAGAGGGAAACAATCCCAGAAGCACGAATTCAGCTTCAGCTCCCAAAGAGAAGGGCAGCCTGTGCATTTGAGCTGGCGATGAAATCATTTGATGCAAAGCTTCATACCATTTCACTGTTCCCATACAACCCCCTGGCACCCTCACATGAATGCTTTTTTCCGCATCACAGCGTGAGCAAATGCAGAAATAACGAGTGTGGTCGGGAGAAAGGTGGCTGGTGGCGGGGTGAGAAAATGATTTTCTTTCGTTTCGTGTTCTTGCTTGCCCTTTTCCAATGCCCGTAAAACGGGACATGCGGGACGTGTTGGCGCGGGCAGCGAAACCATTTGAAGAAACGAGCCCATTTAAGTACCACTTGGACAGGAAGCGGACGGCATGATGGCGCCTGCCGGGCTAGGGAGGGAAAACGAGGGGGCGCAAGCCATGGTGTGCGCGTTGAGTTGCCGCAGTAATTGTCGTAATGTCGACGTAAGCCTCGAACAAGCGAAATCATAAAAGAAAACGTACCAGAACGGCGTTGCGAACATTGGTGCCGTGGCGCACTCTCGCAACAAACGCTGAGCAGAATGTGAGTGGACCAACTTTATCGTTCGCCTTTAGAATGTAATTAAATGTGCTTTTCTCACCGGCGATCGCTTTGAAGAGAGTAGATAGCGTGGATGTTGAAGGTGGTGGGGGCAGATATCGCCGTGTTGCACCCCGGGAAAGGTGCCGTGGTCAAGTATGATGGGAGGCATTGTGCCAACGTTTAGGATAAGTGCCGCCACATTGATGCTAGGACATGAAAACGCAAGGATAATTAAACATAATATCTTGAAGAAACAGAATGCATTTCTGCATTAGAGAAATTTTAAACCAAAACGAAAACGCAAATGAGAACATGTTTAAGATTTTTAAGACAACCTCCCGCACCATTTCCTTTCGTTCATTGATATTCGTCGCCTCATTTTTTCTCAATGTTTAATTGATCAGAGACAGGTAGTACAATTTAAATGTCTTGGATGTTTCCCATCTTTCTGGCTCATTAAAAAAAACTGATACCATCTAACCGATTGAAATCCCGCAAGATCTCAGGAAAGAAAATAAAAATAGCCTTCTCTAGACATCCTCCTCTCAATGAAGCTCTATTTGGCTAATGTTAGCAGCCCGCGTATTTAAGGACGACATCAAATCTTCTTCTTCTTCCTTGGCACTACAACCTCTGTAGGTCTTGGCCTGCTAGCAATTGCTAGCTCTCTGTGACTTAGTTATACCCGTAGCTGGATAGTCAGTCCTGCGTACGGGGAGGCGGTCCGCCGGGATTCGAACCCCGGTCCTGCCGTGTGAAGACCGGCGCCGCTATCGGATACACCACCGGGCCGCCCCAAGGAAGGCATCAAGTACTCGTCAAAAAACTTCGAATTAATTCCCATAGCAAGATTAGTTTCACACGCC
Organism: Anopheles maculatus; assembly: GCA_002091835.1. Taxonomy (NCBI): domain Eukaryota; kingdom Metazoa; phylum Arthropoda; class Insecta; order Diptera; family Culicidae; genus Anopheles; species Anopheles maculatus. The sequence goes on along the minus strand of KZ061625.1, from coordinate 57,153 downwards.
ATCTAACTAACATAAGGATTAAGACATTCCATACTGCTCCCGTCGTTACCCTAGCACATCTAATGATTATTATCCTGAACAACAATGAACACAAACTTAATTGCAAAATTACCACAAATGAACGAACCACTCAAAGTATGTAGTTCTACCGGGAATGTTTTAAAATCCCATGTACTAGCAATGCTTTTTCTTTTTGTTCTGTTTTACATCCCATTGCCTTACAACATTCCAACAAATGTATGGAACATCTTCCCGTGAACCGAGCATATTTTACTGCATAAAAGATTCATTCTCGAGGAATGTTTAGCAAAAACTAGCAACGCGAATCTAAAAAGAAAACAAAATTCCTTAAAAACCTGCCCAGCATAGTGGAACGCTAACGAAGAGGGCTAACGAGATACACCAAAGTGAATGCTAGCCGAAGAGGAATGGCGAACGGAGAAGCGATAGTGAGAAGCGGAGGGGGGAGGTAAACATGAAAAACGCACCCGAACAAAAATGCAGCACGAAAAATATAAATGTATATTAAATTCAACCAGCAATGATTGTGCAGTGAAAGTGCACATCCATGTTCGGAATGGTACTTTGCTGCTTTCCTTGTTTCGTTAACGGTGGTCGGTGGTTGGCTACAGCATTCTTCGGGAGAAAGCTTTCTTTTCGCTCTCGCTACACCGGCCAGTAGCATCAAAAATTTGCTACATCGAGCGTTCTGCAGCTTTGCATAATGCATTCCCCGGGCGGATGATTTGACGCTACCGTTGCAACATTTGACGGACAGACCGAGAGAGAGAGAAAGTAAAAGAGAGCGAGCTAGAGAGAGATAGAGAGAAAGAGAAAGAGAGCGTATTTCATTTCAGGTCCGAAAGCAGCAGCAACAGCATATTATGCTGCCTGATTGTTAGTGAGATAAAGAATATCCGACAAATTCCATCACATTCCATCTGCTATCATCTGTTTTTGTTTTCTTTTTGCCTCGCTGTCTTTAGCTTCGCTTTCGCCCTCCGTAGCTTAACTGTTCTTCAACACTCTCGGCCCGATCGACACAAATTTATTCGTGAAATATTTTTCCATGTAGTTCAGCTCCGCCGCCCACCGCCGAACCGCGTGTGGACTACCGCAAGAAGAAACAGCTCTTAATTTGGAAAAATACACCTTCCATTCGTATCACTTTCCATCGGCACGAGCGCATCGTCCCAACCAGAATCCGCACACACACACACACACATTCTGCTGCTCCCTTCCCGTCCGTGTGCAACAACATGGCTTTCATGTCAATGATAACATCATCAGCATCGTCATTATCGTCATCTGCGTTGTCGTTGGCGCGTAGTCGTCTCATCTTCATCAACAAGACGTTTTTCTGCTCATCGAGCGATCGCGCTACATCGCTACATCAGCATAATCGTCTGCTGTCTTGCGTGCGAATTTGAAGGTTGTGACCTCGGTATCCTATTTATCAGTGCTTTTTTGCTCGTTCCCTTACAGGTACACACGCTTTTCTTTCACCTTGAAGACGTACATCACTTTTTTGCTCGTTCCCTTACAGGTACACACGCTTTTCTTTCACCTTGAAGACGTACATCATTTGCATTTTCCCGTTTTGCTTTGCATCAGCCAGATCGGAATGCTGCTCAGGTGCTTTTGGTGATTAACCTGAAAACAGGGGAAAATATATTTATCGTGAAAAAGGTAAACAAAGGTGCGTTTCTTTATCGAAATTTTCATAGCATATGTCATTTTACTTTCTATCGATAGGAAAACCTAAACCAAATAACATTTTTCTCATGCACTCGTTTCTCCTTTTGGTTTTTGTAATTACAACCAAAGTATAAACTCCTGTTTAATGTGCAAATTTCAATGAGATATCACTACTCCAGTGTTACTCCTGCTCAATGATTGTTAGACACAAAAAGCTTAGAAATTTGTACAAGGAAAAATATTTTGTAGAAGCTTGAGGGCGTATTTGTACCTGTGTTAATGAATTTTCTTTTCTTCTATTTATGTGATTATTTATAGATGAATTTCTTTGCTGATCTAATCATCCAATTGTCTTTAGGAGAGAAATTCCAGCTTTACGACATTTGCGTTAATGCAAATCAACTGTAAAATCCAAAACCAACGCAATCGATCGTTCTTTGCTGGCGCCAAACTGTCGACATGATGCACTACTGTTGAACCGAATTCGTCATTTGACTTGAAAATTTCATGACACTCACAGTCCAATATACCCACAAGCGTCACACACAGACACACACACGCACACACTACACAAGTTGGTAGTAATTAAAAATTTATTGCAATAAATTATTGCACACCGGTACGGCGCAGCAGATCATGCTGAATAATATATTTAAAACATGAACTGTACCTTAATTGCAATGTATTTTGTGGGAATAATTTATGCGGTCGCATCGTCGCAAGTGTTGCAGCTGCTGCTATTTCCTACACACGGCCAGGGCGCAAACCGCTCGGCTGGAAGACGAAATACACTTCTGCCAACGCCGCTCGTACGAGCCGGAAACGGTGGACAAGGTAACTTAAAGCGTAAAACGGAAGTTTCGCTAGCCAAGGTGCGTGTTCGGAGAAAATTAATGGACCCATTGCAACCGCATGTTCCGTTCCTGTGGACGGTTGGCTGTGCGGTTCGCCGGCTGTCTCTAACGGGCAATCTTAGAAACATGGACATGCATATTCCTTCCGCAGCATGTCCAGCATGTCGATGTGACGCTTGCGTTGGCGCTTTTCTGTCGATTTTGATGCCAAAATCAGTTCCTTATCTATTTACTGTTGAAAGCGGTTCTAACGTTATGGAACGATTTACGCAATGAAAGATTATGGACAAATCTTTACACGTTATTGAGGAATCTACAAATGCTTTTCCGAAACTATTTGAAAATCGATTTAAATTGAGCGCTTGTTAAATATGACTTTATAAGCTATTTCTCTCTTAAAGTATTTATTGTCAGTGCCATTTCGAAACATCGAGCAAGGCATAACTATTTTATTCGACATAATGCTTCTGTTCGGCTACGCCTAAAGGTATGCAACATGCTGATTTTTGTTCTATTAGCACAAATTAAATTACAAGTTTGCTTGCCAGAAACACAGAGTCTAACTCAATACGAGATATTTCTAAAATGTTACCAAAACATCATCACCCAACAAATGTGAAACACTTTGGTTCAACTAAAACACCTGTTTCCCGTAGTAAATCCATTCATTAATCAGCAAACGTCACTATCTTCTTCATTTTTGCTACCCATGTCTTCTTCATCGATTCGGGCGTGATTGTCAAAAAAAAAACTGTCAACGAAACGGAAACACATTTTTCATGATAAAAATCCACCAATCCCACGGTGACGGATTGATTGGCACCACCACTGTTCCGCGAATATGACATCTTTGGCCCACCCCATGAACCATCCCTTTAATTAAAGCGATTCCGGGACAAATGATAACTTGATTACACCGAACAGGTCGACCGTTGTTTGACGTTGGGTGCAGTAAATAGGAGACCATAAATCAACCCGCTCCGCCCGGACGGATCCGGTACGGGCGATCCGACACTCCTCCAGTGTCTCATGCCCGGGCGCAAAAGGTAAAGGTGTAAGAGAAAGTCTTTCACGAGTTTCATCCACAATTTCTTTTACCACCACCGTCACCTTCGGAGAATGTTTCATTCATTAAACATCCGCTACCCACGCGCAGAAAGCAGAAGTCGTGAAAAGTTTTATAGTGGGTTGGTTGCTGTTGCCTTGAAAAACCGAATGTCCATTTTGCAGGCCCGAGCTGTGTTGGCTGTTTGTCCGACCGGACCTGTCCTTGAACAGTTTTGTGTGGCTGGTAAAAGGCGCGAGTGGCGAACTTCTCACGGGTGTCACATGGAGCCTGATTTCCTTTCCAAGTTCCGACGACGTCGTAGAAGATTCGTTGATTGCAAGGATATCGAGACGAACATAAATCAAATTATTTGCTGCCGGTCGGTATGTCGCCCGTACGCCACTGTTGGCGCTATTCAGGCACTGCTTTCACGAAATGGTTGCGTTGGAAGTTCTTTGGAGTGTGTGAAACAAACGCACGGTAGCACGACCGTGAGTACAGGGAATGGTATTCAGTAATGTGCCTGTGAATCTATACAGGGAAATAGTAATTGAATGCAGCACATTAGGAAATGAATCGAAACTTGGTCCTACTATGTGAAGAACAGATACATAAGTTGTATTGAATATTTGTAATGAAAAGCATGTAGTTGAAGTTGGCGTAGGAAAACAGATTTCTTTTATAAAATGAATGCTTATTTCTCCATAACGAAGATTAAAATTATTGAATACATAAACGTTCACAAACAACGCAAGATATTCACTGTTCATATAAGAGAAGTATACTTTTGAATTCATATACATATTCCCTTACAATATTAGGATGTACAAAAAGCGGTGTGCCGTTAAAACCATTAGGCATCTCAATCACTCTACTTTTCTATTCACATTGCTGTTCAGTATAATTTAAACATTTAGTAGTTGTTGTCCTATTCATTAAAGAGACACCATTTATCTTTTGATTCAAGAGCCCCAAATGTCTTCAAGCAAAACAAAACATTGCAAATCGATCGTAAAACAAGATTCAAAAACAATACAACACAGCCCCACAACACTTCCGCCGAAGTTGTGTTGAGCAAATTCCATTTTCGCTTCGCTAAGATTTCCACCTGCACCTTTCAACAGCAGCTAAAATGCTGCCCACAAACGCGCTCGCCGCTTGCAACGCACATACAGCAACATATTTTCAGCATCAAACGCCTTTACTTTGGTGCCAGGGCGTGTTGGTGGGCGTTGGTGCTCGCCCGCTGACTGTTGACTGCCCGAGGGCGCCATCCTCGCTTCTGACGTGTAAAGTATGGGAATGCGAAAAATGCCATAAATCATAAGCCGCCCGGAGGGCGGTGGTGGTGGTGGTGACGGTGGTCGTTGCCGTGCCGTCGCTCCCGTGATCCTACACGGCACTTTCGCACACAGGATGGCAACACCGAACCCGCCAGGGCAATCAACGGCAAACACGACAACGGTGACGATGTCGCTCGGGGGAGTCGCGCTACATCGCGCTCCGTAGCACTCTTGGAAAATTATCTCCCACCTTCCCCAGCTGCTCTAACGCTAGATGCCATCAAGAACCCTGGGCTGTTATCTAGCACGCGGATGGCAGGCCATCATATGCGCGACACGACCTCTTGGTAAAGTTCGCTGCAATCATTTCTTCACCATTTTTGTGCCCGGTGTTTCAACACTTTATCATTTGGCGCGTTCTTTTCGTGCAGTCCCTGGGAAACAATTCATCATTGAACGCTAGCGGTGAGTGAGTGGTGCAATCGGGGGCATCTTAGTAGCTCCCTGCCAATTACTAGGCACCGCCTTGCTAGTGTGTGTGCGCCATAAAAATGAATAGTTCTTTCGTTGAGTGTTAGTGGGTATTGGTAGGATGTGACTGTACCACACATTAGACCTATAATTGTTTGAAGATCTTTTGTTTCACTTCCTTTTAATTTCCGCATTGACAGATGAAACAATTGTACAACATGCGGCTATGCGAAATTTACACGCCTTCCGGAAAGCTCTCTGGTTTAAGTTTACAGTTAATTGATTTGTTTATACTAGTTAAGCGTTTGTACCAAATGGAACTCATAATTTGTTTAACGTTTGTATGAAACCATCTACATTTTCGGGATTGTTTTTTTCTAGAAACTTTTATGATTGGAATAAAAAAATTAATTATGAACAAGCGCATCCCACTTCTGACTTAATTATGTCTTCCAGTCTAACCACTGGAGATCGTAATATATAGTCTTAATGAACCACATTCACTGTTGACTGCATGCTTTCACTTTCAAGCAACATAACATGCTTAGACTATACTAGCTGCAGGTGTATTTTATTGCCTTTGCTTCTACTCTAGAGTTATGTTTTTAGCAACAAAGACACATTCGCTTTTTATGAAGTATGGCGGGTCCGGTATTACTTGCAAAATTGACAACTAAAGTTGTTCTCTGTAACTGAGGTGTAAGTAATTTTTTTTTTGCTTTAAACGAAGTCAATAAAATCTCAAACGACTCGCGGTGCCTAAAACCTCTAACCATAGCCGATGATGTTTATAAATATTTCTGTTTATTTCAACACTTTTTCAAAAGTCAGTCTTCACGCAGCATTTGTTCATACGCTGCTGCTCGCTGCAATCCATCTCCTTAATTGGTCACGTTTGTAACGCGCTTTGATCCTGCTTATTTAGAAGCCAGGACGCGTTTTTTAATCATTGTTCGATTCTTAATTAATCGATCAGCTTTCTTCTCTCCGCATCTTGACCACTTCATTGTCAGCTATCGTGTCAACACGTTCGAATCTAACCAATCAATACCATCAACCCACAAAATGGTACTTGAACTGCAGACAAGCAAAACCCATTTACTAAAAACCACATTATCTGAATCAATGTAAAAGTCAACACGAAAGTATCACAAAACCACCATATGCACAAAGGCACGTCCAGAGATTGCAAATTAGATGAACAGACAAATTTTCTCAAATCGAAAACCACCTTAAATGGTTTCGTTTTTATGTGTTTTATTCTCAGGCGCTATTTTCAATACCATGCTGCAAAAGTAATACACTGTAGCATACATAGACCCCAACCCCAATCACCATTGTTAAGCACTGTCTGGGTTGCAGACAGTTGGTTAAAAGCATTCTACCATAAATAATCATTTGGAGCATCATTTACGTGGGCGTATGTTTTGCTCATGTTGATGGAACGTGAGAAATGCACGTTCAGAAGAGAAAAAGGAAAAAATAAAGCTATCTCCCACTCTACAATTGAAAACGCAAATATGTTCATTAATATTGCACGACCCGTCTAAGGGTAAGTAGAAATTTTTTCGAATGTTATTCTTCAATTTTCATGGTTATATCCTTCCATCACTATTAAGACAAAGCCGTTTATTGCATTGACAGCTTCATCAACTAGAGTTAAAAATGGAAAATACGTATATAAACTCTGCTTAATAACCAGCAACCTTTTTGATTATAGCACTGATTTGTTGTTTAACTTTATAGCATTGCTTATTGCTCTATAAAAATATTAATTGTCTTAAAAAAACCCCCTAAAAGCTAACAGATGCTAAAGACAGCCTGCTTGAACAAATCTGCCAACAACGTCTCTAAAATTACTCACATCAAGCACAGCAAACCACGTGTTTTCGTACAACGTGCCAAGCCGTCTGGTGACAATTCAGTTAATTCTATTTCATCAAACATTCGCAAACGAAGCACACACCCCATCGCTCTACCTAAACCGACGAACTTCGGCGCACACGCACTCACTGTCATCTCCGATTACTGCACCCGGTGGACAGTGGACGGCAAATTTCATTACCAACACTGATTGACACATTCCATTTGCGGTAGTATGAGAGTCTTACCCGTGCAAGACAGCCACCAACAACCCGACCAGTCTTCTATTGCGGAGCGACATTTTCCAGCCCCAAAAGTTAGCTTGACGGCGACACTGACGTGAGCCTGATTACGTTCGACAATTGTCCGACCAGTTTCCCACTGGACGTACCGCTGATTACTCATTAATTCAATCACCTTCCGAAAGTTTTGGTGACATCGACACCTCGTGCACCTCGCGTGCCTTTGTGTTGGTGTGCATCTCCTTTACAGCGGTCCTGCTGGGTAGAAAGGAACGGCACTGTTGGTAGAAATCGAACCGTACCGTTTCCGTTGGATGCAACGCCTGCACAGGAGTGCTGCCTGTCAGGACAATAAATCATGTCCAATATAGACATAAACGAAAAATATTATCCTTCCAGTTGGCCCGGTCCCGGTTCAAAACGTTCGTTTCGCCGTACGTTTCATCCGTTCCTGCTAGAACACGGGGTGCAGAGAGCATATAAATAAAAATTGCCTCCCTCGCTTTACGGACAACGGAATGCGGGGTCGCGTTGTTTCCGTCGCTTTTGGGTCGGAATTCTTTTTTTTTTTCTTTTCGGACTTTCGTTTCTTCAGCCCCATCCGGGTGTATGGTCGCTGGTGGGAAAACCATCGCGTTGACTTTTCTTCGCTCCTGGTGCTTGCAGGTTCGAACAATCTGTGCTACGGCGTCCTACTAGCACGCTAGCAACCTTCCGGGGTATTTCGATTGCAGGGTGTTTCAACTGGCGGCAGGAAATGAATCATCGTACCATCCGAATCAGAATTTTACCAGTAGCTTCGTGCACTATTTCACTTCCGGATGCTGGCTGAGATTGAAAAGTGAATTGTTGGGTGTTCAAAAAAGGTTCAGTCACATATTTTTCTCACGGTGTATGTATGTGTCATTGCATATCTCAAGTTACGTGAACAATTTTGCTATTGATGTTTGAAAATATTAAATGCAGTTTTGAAATAAGTCTGAAGTAATAAATATAAACCTCGCAAAGTCTAGATTGTTATGACAAAGAAATTAAACCATAAGCCTCATCCACGATACAGATGTAATAATTAAAACCTTATCAACAACAACAAGCACCATCCCTGATAATGTATCCCGACTACATCTTAGACTGCATCTCATTATTCTCTTTGAAAGCCTAGCAATCGCAAAAGCATTCCTTAAAACATTCCAGACTCAATACTATTTCATTATGTGCCAATAAGTTGCTTCGAAATCCTGAAGTTTACATGATTTTTCCTACCTTGCACTACTGTACCATGCATAGAGCTCAACTGTATTTAACATCATAAAATGAAGAATTATTTACCAGCTTTGGTGTTTGGATGTGTAACCGAACGCACGATAGGGTCTTGTTTCGAACACAGCAAAGTACACCGTTTGTTATTTCAATCGAATTCTCAGCTATCGAATTCTTTCCCATCTACAATTTTATCGCAACTTGCCCAACCACACCACTCTCTCATCTAGCTTTCTGCGTAACACTTGATTATTCCGCAAAGAGAACCGCGGTTAAAGCATAAATATTATTCCATTTTCCATCCTCGTTGCATCTATCTTCCAGCACTCATATGTTACGCTTCTCTGCTATATGCCTGGCAAGAGCGTACAACAAAACTCGTATAGCAATACACATAACAACCCTCCCCAATAGAGACCCAGAAGAGAAGATGGTTGAGGTTGTCTCAGAAAAATCATACCTTCGTACACGAGTAAAGATTCGAGCAGATTTTCCACTGTGACTTTTCTGGCAACCAAAAAAGAAAGCTAATACATAAACCCAAGAGAGCTGCTTGCTCTAGGTTCGGTAAGAAGTACTAGTAGATCGAGAAGACAGCAAAAACACTCACCCACCAAACGCTCCCCAATCCGACGGAACTGATCTTCCAGCTGGTGGATTGTGGTGCTGGTGGTGGTCGCAAGTAAGCTTATGAAATATTTATTTGCTACTGCCACCCTTCGATACGCATCACGGACGAACCGAGCGATCTGTGGCGTTTAATACATTTATCTGAATTTTTATGTTTATAGATTGGGTTATTTTATTCATGGGTGAACATTGATTTATGAAGAAATAACCCTACCGAACACTTTCCTACCGTGAGTGGAGATCTTTTCTTTTTTCCACGAGAAATGTGAACGTATTATCTGAGCTGAGTGTATGCTATCGGAAAGAGGATTGCAAACAAATCTCTTCAAAATGGTCTCTATCGGGTCTGAATGAAAATTTGATTATCTCAATAAAACCGTAAACAAGTATGATGACGCTTATTATTTCTATTGAAGGATGATCACCAAGGAATAACAATGCTTAATAAAAACATTGGTCGTTTACCACTCGATCATCGCAAAATGAAATCGCTTCATGTTTTGGCCTAAAGTGTCCGATGCATCGTCTAGTTGCCTGCAAGCACAATGCTGAAGCTGTACAAACTACACCAACGTTAGTGTTACATTTCATTTGTCAAAACATGCTTGGTCCAATACGGATAACATTCATCACTCACTAGCTCTCCAAACGTAATCCCATTTATTACCGTTGTTTGTTTTCACCGGGACACGATAATTCACTTATCTCAGCACACCGCAGTCTACGAATGGTTTTGCGGAAAACTGCATCATTAATGGTAAAGTAGCTTCTCGACGACAAACGAGATCTTTCTGTAGCTCTCTCTCTCTCTCTTTTTCTGTCGTTGTTTGCAACTTATAACTTTCCTTGTTCGTATGTTGAAATTGTTTTGCACCGATCCCGTACGGTGTATGTCGTTGTATTTCGTATTTTGTTGTGCCCCGTTTTCCGTTACCTCCGCCGACAATGCATCATCATTCGGGCACCAGTTCCTTTGCTGCGTCGGAACACAACACAATATTTATCACAGTTGGAAACCAATATCGAACGTTTCTTTCCCCTTTTACTAACCGATATTGCAAAACAGCTCGGATCCGCATTGTCTGGTAGAGTATGGCCCTCGAACGTATGCTATGCACGAGCTGCCACCGATGTACTATGACGTTTAACCATTGGAAAATGCCATCATGTCACATACACGCGTATGTGAATGCAGCATTCTGTCGTTGCTTCCCTGACGCCCGTGAAACATTTCACAGAAACAGAAGAGCAATTTCAACGAAATGCAAAACAACTTCCACCGTAAAGATAAGAGACAAACTGTTGTTATCATTTTTATTGCACGCCCGTCCGTTGCGTACCATGCTTCTACCCATTCGCTAACCCTTCACACTACCCTAGCCCAGGTAACAAGTCAAACTAAAACTTATTTTTCAATTCTACTTTTTAGTTTCGACGACGCTGTCTCGCACCATACATACCATCCTACCATCCGAAACTGAACCGAATGCCGATGACATTCGAATTCCTATTTATCTTCTCGAACTTTTCGCTCATTTTTCTTCCAAACTCATCCCGACCTAATGTGTGTCTGTTTGTGCGATAAGTTCGGTGGAGGCGCTTGGTGATTCTTGCGTTTGATGGAGACGCCTGGTGATCGGTTCTCCCGTACCCTGGGAACATCGGATGCTGCCACTCTCACCACGTGTGTGTGTATTTCTGAGTCGAAAAACTACTTCACATCATCATTGACATCATCGTCGTCGGGAAAGTCTTTACGGTTTGGTGCGATGTGAGTAACGGGTGCATGTTGCAGTTAGTTGTAAGCATCAAAAGAACAATATGTTGCATTCGATGTAATACAGCGAAGCGCATTCCCCGGTTGTGCAATGTTTAGTGAAGTGGTGTTGTTTCCTTCCCAGTGGATTTCCACCGTTGCTAGTTGACTGTGTTGTAACTGTGTGTTTTCCATGCCATTCCACTCGTATGAATCGGTCGTAACACATGTTTCACGTGTGTTACTTGGCTGGCGTCACCGTCACAGTATTTGTGTGCGTTGTTCATGGTGTTGTTGTTCGAAGCGATTACATTTCGGATGGTTGCATTTCAAACATCACAACACACTTTTCTAACGACCTTCGCTTACTCTGGCTTCAGCTAGATCAGCGACGAATGCAAAATTCAAAATATCTGCTCTTCTACAGTCGATTTTCTACTTTTATAATTTTATTTAAAAAGAATATGTCAATAATTTAAAAAAAAGTATCACATTGTTTTATCTAGCACATATGTTGTAAAAATTACAACTAATTTTTTAGAGTTAATTTCTCTTTGATCGAGCAACAAACATTGCTAAGTATGATCACTAACAGCGCTCAAGCATATTTAGTTGAATTTCACTTCAAATACTCTATTTAAATTGATTATGCATTCCATCCGTCAACCGTCCTTTAAGCGAAGACACTTCTTGCAGCCATTTTAGCTGACTCATTTTAATCATGCTGCACTTGATAGCTGATAACTCTTTTTTGCCCAATGAAGTTGGTACCGTCCGGCACTCGGTCAAGTCACTGCAACGTCGAGAAAACGAGAAAAATGAATGTTTACCATGCTTTGCTTTCTTCAGCCAAACCCCCTGCGCGATGTCACGCAGCAATGGTTTTAAATTAACGATTTCAGAGTCACGCTTGTTCCACAGCTTCACTTCGTTGCATGCAAATACCAACCCCAACACCAATAGGTGTCGTTTTATGAGAAAATTTAAACATTCTAGCCATCCGATAGCACCGTCTGCCTGACGGACCTGGTTTTGCTAGCGCTCAAAACCGATCGCTCAAACCGATCGTTAATATCGGAATTAATTTGCACATCACTTACACGGACATTACCATAATTGATTGTCATTTTAATTACCCACTATCGTGCACATTCGTGGAACTTTGTGCCGTTGGAAAAGAAACAACACACCCCTTCACGTGCCAGGAGGCACGAAACATAACCCATTGCCTCGTTTGAGCAAAGGGAGAGAGAGCAAAAATGTATACACCAATGTCAGCGCGAAAGCTTCAAACTACCGGGCGCCTCCATCGGAAGCTTCATTTGTGTCGATCGTTCCGGTGAATGACAGCACATGCATTGGAGCCAGGGTCACGTTTTTCCCCCGGTACAAAGGAAACATGTGTGTTAACGCATCCTACACGAATTAATAGAGTACAGCAGTCTCATGCACACCATACCTGTATAATGGTTTCATCTACAGTACCTACTATCGTATGTCTTTCAACAACCAGACAGTCAGTTCATCATATACTTCATATGAAAAATTGATTATTTTAGCAGGTTAGCTGATTATTTTCATTATTTTCATATTTTCAGGATTCCGTTTTGCATATTTCAATGTGAAGAAGGAAAGGTAGACACAAAATACAACTCGGATTTAAAATTGGTAGTGTAAATATTTGTTACACACAGGTCCCCAGGTTCCAAGTTAAAACTATTCAATATATTATTAACACTATAAGCAAGTGGTTTATTGATTTAAAATCTATTGAAAACATCTTCTTGACGTTAAAACATTCCTAATTGCTCTTAACCTATTCCCTTCCCACACAACACCGATTGTATTTCATAAAAGCATAACCCTCGGCGCATTTAATAATATTTCCATCGTTGAAACCATTCTACTTTCACGGCTTCATTTCTAATCCCTCCCCTTTGCGAGCTGATGCATAATTCAGTAAGTTTACCCGGGAAAGGATTGCTTCACACCGTTTGCACACTAAACGTTAATCTCTTACCGCTTTTCGAATACTTTCCCACCGAAATGCCACTCGTTAATGAGATTGAAGTACAGGCAACCAGGGCGGGTAAAGCTCAATACGCTATCCATTGTTTATCCTTTCCATTTTATCCTTTATTTGTAAGTCACTTGACCGGCCTGTGCTTTCGAATGACCTGAACAGATTAGGAATACGGCTTCCGGTGTTTGTATGTGTGTGTATGTGTTTGTGCATCTACTGTCACACTCACCTTGTTCAGTTTCTGTTTATGTATTTTTTATTGTTTATTATTTTGTTTTGCCTACCAACAGCCATGGAATTAGAAATTCAACCAAACTAGCAGCAAATTCTAACTTTCAGCTAAGATTGCCGGAAAGATCGACGCAAAGTCGTTGCGGATCAAAACAAAATTGATGCACGATGGCGGCTGAAGAAAGCTAGCGAGTTTGAGCTAGCGAGATTATGTTTGCTGAACCATTCTTAATGGATTTTGACCAGCGAGCAGTGTGTTCCGGTCTTTCGGGAAAAAGGTAAACTATATCCTACTTAAAATCTCACCCTCGACACAACAAAAAACCCACTCACAATCACGCGGGTTGAAGATTTTTTTTGTTTTGTTTCGATATATCGCTTGGATCGTTTTGCTTTTCCTTCGCTAAATCTCTTTACTTTACGCATATTGGATCGCTCTCTTTATGGGCACAGCTGAACAGTGGAGAAATGGTGGTGTAAATCCTTTTCAATGCGGGTTTAATGTGTTTCGCTTTTAGATATTTGTATCATTTTCTCTGATTTTCGATATCAATTAAAATGTAACTTCCTCATTTCCAGGCAGTTGGTGATCGTAAACATAATGCGTTCTAAATTTTTTAAACACTATCCATAGTTGAATTTATGACCACCCATTCATCTCACTGTGCTGCTCCGGTTTATCAATCTCCCTGCTAACCATCGCTTTCTTCGGCGAGATTTTCGCGCTCTCTGAGCTCTTTCATAAACACAATTTAAAAATAATTCTCACAACAAACAGGATCATACCGTTAGAGGCCAACATTCTCCTGCTAGCACGCGGGTCAATGCGAGTGGCCAAACTAATACTAGCAAACACATGCAACCCACTCAAAGCAGAAATGTAAATAGTGTTTCTTTGTAATCGAATGCGACAGCAACCTCCCTGCTCTAGGTTCACAACAATTCTATTCGAAAAAAAAAACGGAGGGACATGTTTTTTTCTCTCTTTTCATTTCACATCTCTTTCCGCGAGAGGTCGGACATTACGTGTTTTGTGTTGCTTTTTCAACCATTTCAACAGTGGTGTTTCGATGTTGGAAAAGCGAAATAAATGCATAAAAAAATGGATATTTTCACAACAAAAAAAAACTAAAGCTCTTGCTAGCGACCTTTTTTCTACTCGCACGTAAGGAAGGCAGTGTAGACTATGGTTCTATACCGGCTTCTGTTCTGTACAGCCAACCAACGACATAACAACCGAGTGACATGCGATTTGCCAATACTCATAAAACATACTGATTTAACTCGAAAAACGGAAAATCTCTCGGACTTTTCGTCTGCTTCTTTTCCACCCCGTGCTTCGGTGGTTGGATTTGGCTGGAGATTTTCGTGTTTCTTTGCCTTGTGTTCTATTGTTTCGCACCGTCCCACGTTGACGTTTCGGCAAAAGTTTTGCACTGTATTGCTCCCACGCGTCCCACCACTTGCGTGCACTCCTTACCACCGTCATCCTCTTTCCTGAACGGTATGTTTTCTATCCCGAAACACGCGTTTCATCACAACATCCGCCCGTTGTACTTGTTCGAGAAAAAGTTTTCCCAAGAAACTACCACCACTGTCCAAAAGCATAAAACGCACTGTTTGCCAACCTCACGGTTGATATTTAACGATTAAAGTTTGGTACATGTTTTTTTTCCTTTTACAACGTCTTTATGGTGATTTAGAATGTTAAACCTTGAACTTGCAGAAGTAAGCTGTGCCATTTCGGTTTCCTAATTTATTTTAAGTTATTGTTCTTTGACAACAACGATTCAACGATAAGAATAACAAAATGAACTCAAATCACTGCGTATCTTTTGCTGTGCATTTAAAGAACATCCATGATTACCCTCTGGGGTAAACAATATTTTTTTGAACTGTAGCGTATGCATACTTGGCATAAAACAATACATCCTACAGCGTAATACATCTATCATCAGCAAACTCGAAAGCCGTCGAAAAAGAACATATTTTATCGAACATTACTCTTCATTTCAGAGGATATTTTTCCGACTATCCAGCATTAACATCGTCTCTAATATTGGCAACTTAGTGTGCTGTAAAGTTGACTGTTGTTCCCGAAAAACGCATAAATATTTTGAATACTGTGTACCACATCAGCACAGTTTACAACTGTTTGAGGTTTTTCCGTTAAAAAACATGCAATATAAGAACTATATTAAATTAACGAAGTTGAGTTCTAAATACATTCTATGTATATTATTGAATCAAGTCGATTCAATTTATACCGATTTTAAATCAGCCTTTGATCTAGAGCCTCATCCGCTCCTCTTCAATAAACTATTACAACTTGATATTCCTCTCTCTCTGCTTTCCTGGTTCCGTTCGTATCTCTGTAATCGCTCCTATTGTGTAAAAATTTACTCTTCCGTCTCCTCTCCACTCCTAACCAATACCGGTGTACCACAAGGTAGTGTCCTTAGTCCTTTGCTGTTCATCCTTTACATTAATGACGTTAGCTCTGTTTAGCCACAGGATTGATTTTTGTGTTATGCTGACGACATTTAAATTTTTTATCCAGTCTCCTCTCTTAATGATTGTTCCGTCCTTCAAAGCTTCCTTAATCGTTTTTCTATATGGTGTGATGTTAATAAGCTTTTTCTTAGTCCTAATAAATGTTATATTATCTCGTTCACTCGTTCTCGTTCCCCAATCCTTTATCCCTATACCATCGACCAGATCTCTGTCAATCGAGTATCTGTTGTTAGGGACCTCGGTGTTTGGCTGGGTGCTGCTCTTACCTTTACCAGCCACATCGACTCCCTGGTCACCAGAGCTCGGAGAACGCTTGGAGTATTGAAGCGTGTTGCCTGCGATTTTACTGATCCTCAATGCCTTAAGGTATTATTCTGCTCACTGGTCAGGTCGCTGTTGGAATACTGCTCGGTGATTTGGTCGCCGTCGGCGAGGATCCACATACACCAGATCGAGAGAGTTCAGCGATCCTTCAAGAGGTTTGCTGTCCGCAAGATCTATGGGTCCCACCATTCGGCACTCCATTGTTACGAGCACAGATGCCGGTTGCTGGGCATGCGGTCCCTTGAAACTCGCCGAACCACTGCCCAATCCGCCTTCATTGCCTCCCTCCTTCTCCTCTGTGTTGATGCCCCATCGTTGATGTCTATTATTCCTTTCTATGTACCTTCTCGTTCCCTTCGCAATCGTCCCCCGCTATACGTCCCTGCACGCCGCACTGCAATTGGGCGTAAAGATCCTTTGTTGTGTGCGATGCATGCGTTTAACTTCTCATCCCACTTGTTCGACCTAACCTCTCCTTATCATCTTTTCGTTCCCGCCTACATTTCTCTCCCTAGGTCCTGTCCCTTGATAAGTTGGCCTATTAACTAAGGTTAGGGTTAGTTTTAGTCTTAAGTATATTATATAGTCGTAAGGCAAACAATTTAATACATGAAATACATTACCCATCGGGGCGGCCCATCCAACCATCGTGGATGCGACAGCGGCGCCGGTCTTCACACGGCAGGACCGGGGTTCAAGTCTCATCTGGACCGTTCCCCCATAGTGATAATTGACTAACCAACTATGCGGTATCAATTAGTCTAGTAAACCAGAAATGGCAGGCATGACCTTAAGAGGTCGTTAGGCCAAGAAAGTAGAAGACATGAAATCATGTAAACATGTGTAACGGCCAGGCCGTTCTATATGAATAAAAAAAAAAATTATGTTAAAATGTTGAAAATCTCTTTTTTATGCTGTACTCTAGAGCAGTTTTGTTTAAAAGATCAATAGTCAAATACTACATATTAATCACTATCAAAATATTCAATCAGATCGCCACCTGCATTGCTTATTGGATTCCCGTTTTCTCTGCTATAGAACCTCTTCTAGATTAATGTTTCGGCACAAGTCCAAACATAACGTTGCCGCTATTAGTTCTCCGTTCCTTAATGCATCTATTTTTCTTCAATTATCATTTATGCCATTCCTCGTAGGATATACAAACGATCATATCTCTTAGAACCGGGGAACACATTCGTAAATACTTTCCTCTTATCAAACAGCCAAAAAAAGCCCGAAAACATTCCCACGGCCACGGAACACCATCCACGAGTGGTTGCTTCAAGTGGCAAATAATCGCAAAACTACAATCACGTTTGTATAATTCAATTGTCCTTTCCACTTCCGTCCCACAAATTATACTCCCCACGCTCTACTCCTTAATCAGATTGCAGACCATCGGAAGGCGTACAGGATGGCAAAAAGAAACACACAAAACAAATAATCATTCCGGAATCGAATTGGTTCGCAATCTGCCCAAAAGGGAAGCGCTGGTACGGCATAAACCAAAGGATTAAGCACTACGGGATTGAAATTAAGCTGACACTTTATGCCACCACGTTAGTAGCCACTTTCGATTCAATTTCCGACGACAGAGCCATATTTTCCTTCGCTCCCTGCTCTGGATATTGCCGCTTGCCTTACCTGTGCGCGAAAAGCTAAACAATAATAATCCACCGAATAATCCGCCGGGTAAACGAAGACAATTCCAACACAAACTGTGCAAAGCGCATTAGCGTTCCCGGGGATATTCGTTCCAGTATTGCTGGCCGTTCTTCACTGACACACCGGACCGGTGCGACCGGTTCCATAACAATCGGACCGCCCTGTTACCAAAATAAGCTTTTTTTTCTTCCAATATTGTTACCTTTTATTACGAACGTTGCGGTAAGGAAGTGGCTCGTAGCGCACAACCGATGCATTGCTTCGATCGTTTGTGCTGCAAATCTCGTGTTGTAACACTAGCGGGGGCCGGTTTCCAAGCAATGCAAAGCTTGATTCGCACGGTGTGCGAAGATGTGCCATACTTTCACACCATCTTGTTCCATATTGCTTTGCGAGACGGATGAATGACGGATGAGATTTCTTTTCTAAGTCCGTCAACCTCATTTTAGGAAGCTGCTTTTCAACCCGTTTTAGTGATTTTTTTGTTTGTTTTGTTTGGTGTCCCGTTTGCGTGGGTTCGCTTCGTTGTCAGCTTCGCACCGTTTCGTACTACCCCCAGAGGACAACTTAATGAGCACGACGCTAAGATTGAATAATTCATACCTTCATTCCCGCAGATTTCCATTTGAGATTAAATTGCGATGAAGATAAAATATTTAAATTCATCTAAATTTATTCCAACCCAAACCACGCTTGCCCGAAAAACCCATCACACGATCTTCTTCCGCAGCCGGATCGTTTGGGTAAGATCGGCCCCGCGGTGGTGGTAACGAATGAGCTAAGGGATGAAAGATAAAAGTGACAAGAGACTCCACTCTTCCGGCAACCAGCGGCAAACGCCAGCAACTACTACATCACCGTCACCAGCGCCATTCATTCATTCAAAAGAAGGATTCACCGTGGCTCAAGGATAACGATGCCCGCGCGTTGGCCAGGAAGTCTTGGTTTATATCTCGCTGACTTACACACACACACTTCTCGGACCTTTTGCCGAGACATTTTCTGCAGGTAACTCTCTGGACTATTCAGTGCCCCCAGGCCAACATTCTTCCGGCACGCCACCCGAAGAATGCAAGCGCACAAGGCAGCGTTGCGAAACCGTTTGGGTGAAGGTGTCTGGCAAAAGCTTTGGACGATGGAACATTGCAGACTCATTTGAAATTCCTGCCAGTTGCCCCACCGGGAGAAGGTTTTTTTGATGAACGTTTAATGTAGCGGTTTGCCTCGTCCTATGAATACGTAGATCCTAGAGAACAGAAAATAAGGAAGAAAAAAAAATGCAACCCTGTGCAGCTTTAGATGATCGTCCATTTTTTTCCACACATTTCTGTTTACTCGTTTTCTTCCGTTTTTCTCATTACTTGTAAATAAATTGAGAAAATGCAATTGATAAACGGCTATAGAAATGTTATACTATTTGAAATCCATTTTATCTCACTAGCACTTTTTTAAAATTATTTTCCCTTTCCATGTTACTAGGTTTTCTCAATTTTTAATTATTTTTTTCATGATCGAAGGCGATACAGTTTTGGTATTATACTTTCATCGATTAATGAAAACCGATACCAAATGGACGGCACTTTCAGATAATGTTTTTAAATACACGCTCTACTTTTCGTGAAACCATTCAGGAAACTTAGTGCAGTCTAAGTTGAGAATATCAACCACACATTGTCGCACAAACTATTTCTTTGTTTAGTTAAAAAACCAGTTACATGTACGTTTTTTTTGCGATATTTAAAACTTTTCGCTTTACATTGTTACATTCAAAAATTCATTCCACATAACGCATAATAGTCCAACTGGTCCGTGGAAATGTTACTGGTCACCGCGCTACTACTTCGATCACAATGGCCTTCGAGGAGTGGCCTCACTGGTACTGTTTGTGGTGTAGAGCTACTAAAAAAAAGAAGAAGTTAAAATACTTTTTAATTAGTTGCTAAGTTGTTCAACCACTTTGCTTCTCGCCCTCTATTATCTATTCAAATACGCTGCAGGGGGCGATAAAGAATGAACGTGAACAAAAACATAGAAATACAGCTGGAACTTGAAAAAAAAAACGAAACGAAGTAGAACTCCACACAACTCCCGCCCCTGAATGAACTGAGGCAGGATTTTAACTGTACGTGGAGTATATTTTACATAATCAGTTTGGTGAAAGTGCTCGCTCATTGAGGTAATTAAATATTCCTAATGGTTGTTTTCTCTCTTTTTGTATCTCCGCACCACGGACCGATATAAAATTCATACCGGGCCGGGAATGTTGGCTGTTCTGTTGTTCGGATTCTTTTTATTCATAAACCCAGATAAACTCAATCAAATTAAAGGACGGAACGTGATGATGACGATGATCATGCTGATGAAATACGATTAATGTATTGTCTTTTCTTCACATAAAATCTCTTGGTAGCATAATTTGGCTTCAAATTACACTTCCCATTTTACAATGATGCTGCTATTTTTAACTCTTTTCGCAAGCCATTCATGCAAACACTAAAATGAAACCATCAAACACTGACTAAAAGTTCGATTTTAATTAATGCTGCATTCCACTAATTAATAAAATTAAAATCCTCAACTCATATTGCTAACCCGTTTTTGTTACTTCTGGTTTTCGATTAACCTAGACAACGGCCGTCGGTGGTTCTACAAATTCCAGCATCCACAATGATAATCCCCCACTAGCGCTCACTTTCGTACCGCACCATTTAGCTCATTTTCACTGAGTTGACTCATTGCAAATGAAGCGAAATTTGATGGTGTAAAGCGAGACACTGAGACACACACACGCGCGCACGAAAAAGAGCTCACTGATCTCGATGGAATGAATTTGCATTGTCACTGTTTGGCTCTTCGGAAGGATGGAAAGTCAGAAAAGTTATATTCTTTCACGCTCGCACAAGCCGCTACCGCTGAGCGTACGCTTTTCACCATTTCCATAATGAGTAAAGTTTTATTAACGCAAACTCATCGCCGTGGTTTCAATTTTCGCTCCAATATGCGCTTTACATTTCTTTCGTTTATTTTCCTTTTTTACAACCACTATCGGTACACAATCATCCAATAAATTCAGCAATCATTTCGTGCTGCTTGACACTGACTTCGCCGTAAAGCAAACGCAACGTTAGAAATCGCTTTCCCGCTGCCGTAGCTAACGAGTTTTTGTGGCCATGATCAGCGTGACATCTCTTGCCGGGCTATTTGTTCGGCTTCGGCTAAACTTAAATCCATCATGCACCTTTTGTGAAATTTCGGTTGATCTACAAGCCGAGCCGTGCAAACAGAAGCCAGCTACAAATCCACCATCAAATTGTCACCCCGTAAAGGATTTGTTTCGGAATGGGTGGGAGGGGGAGAAAAAAAACCAGTCCCCGACAAGGAAAACCAACACTTTAATCTGACGACTAACAAACCAAAACCAAAAACCGGCCATCTTACCGCGCGTGCAAGCGTGAGCGTGCGAAAGTAACAGGACGGCCTAACGCTAGGTTTCGCTTTACGCCTAAATCGCGGCAAACCTGCGTTACAACCATGTACCACGTTTTCCATGTCTCCTCCGCTTGAAATGACCGTTCGGTGCGGACGGAAAGTCAGCGAGCAGACCGAACCATAAATCCTGTCCGCCAGCCGGACAGACATGCACAACGCTGTTGGTGGTGGGAAAGCTTTTTGGAGATCCTAGTCCGGCCCGATCATCCACATGGGGTCCTGCCGTTGGTGCTTGGCCATTTTTTTTGGCACCCTTTTTTTCGCATCCGAACCAACCCCGAAAAAATCCATTCCATTCTGAGCTAATGTAACGAACATGTACTTTCCCCACCAGCGATCCCACCACCGATCCTACCGGTTCACCCGTGGAAAACCTTTTACCTCCGCACGGCGGAAGAAGTGCTTTACTTTATCTAGCTCGACACCCGCTGCCGGCCAAATCTGGTGGGAGTAACATCCATTACAACGCGTTACAACCGCACAAACATATCCACAGTGTGCGCCGTGAGAGCTTTAACCTGGTTTAAGGATTTCTCACTTATCATTCTACCTTCGACGGAGCAGCAAAAGGGGTGACGCGAATCGCACGGTCATTTCAACGGGCCGTGTCCATTCTTCCCATCCACGGTTTTTTTTCTAGCTTATTTTGTCCTTCATTTTCTATCTCCGGACCTAACTGGACCAGTCAAGCGCAAGCCAGTAATGAAACCAGCTTCCTGCCGTTCTGACGAACATCCAGCAAGAAGCTCGAATTTCTACTCGGTCTCGCTTTCACGCACCTGCCCATCCTCACCTTCCCCGCACCACTAGCTAAACCACAACCGGGCGAGATAAGTTTTACGGCACGGTCGTAAATAAAATTAACACTTCATACACATTTATTATTAACGAATGCTGGTCTCGTAAAACTTTACGAGAAGTGCGCCAAGATTCATGGCAATCCGAGGGGTTGTGCTATGCATTCTCTTGCTCTCGGATTGTTCTGTTGGTTTCTTTTTTTTTTGTTGTTTTGTTTTTATTCTTTCCCTGGCTCCTTACGGTGACATTTTGGCGTTGACCATTTTGTGTGGATTAAGCGCGAAAACGACCTGCTCTCCGACGCATAAGCGAAAAGCTATGTCAGTGATTTTAGACATTCTAGCACACGTGTAGCGTGAGTGTGGATCGGTCGAGTGAGTGCGGCAGTGTGGGGTTGATTTATTAAGCTTAAGTGTATTTTTCAGTTTAGCTCATTTTTTGCATCACGCTTTATATGAGCCGCAGACAATGGGTGATGAAAGATTGTTATTATTGTGGTGTAAATAACATTTCTTTTCGAATATTCATTTTACTTTCTCCTTCAGTTATCCAGCTGTCGTTAGCCTACACGTTACATGTACGCTAGACAGTTATGTCTAGAGAGCTGTAGACTTGTACCATTTTCAGCAATGGGTCATTTGCACCAAAATTAGTCGTTCTGAAATCTGTGTTTAATAATGCCCTAGGTCGTAGTATCCAACTAGGTGCCTGAACACTAATCTTCTCCAGAATCGACGGGGCGTCAATACTGCACCTGATCAATTTATGAAAAAATATGTACTGTGCCGTCATTCTTCTATGTTCAAGCGGTTCTAGTCCAAATTATAAACATCTAGTACGATATGACGGGCACAAAGAGACACGGGACCATGGAAGACGATAAAACATAATACGTGTAACCTTACGCTGAATCGATTCTATCCTGTTAACTATATATTGTTGCGAAGCAGTCCATATGATACTGGCAAATTCTAAGATCGATCAGACAATTGCACAGTACAGGGATTTCACACTGAATGGATCCTTAAAATCTTTAGATACCCCTAACATAAAGCCTAGTGACCGGAGTGCTTTTAAAATCATCTGTTCGTAGTGATCTGCTAGTGTGAGTCTGCTGTCTAAGAGGACGCCTAGGTCACGAACTACCTATGAACGGGGGACAGAGGAACCAGCTATTCTGTAATCAAATTCAATCGGAGCTCTATTTCTTGAAAACGATATTACTGTACATTTGTTTATGTTGACACGCATTATATTACTTTGGCACCACGAGTTGAATTGAGTTAAACAGTTTTGGAGTCTTTGACAATCCGCTAGGTGAGAAATTGGTAAGAATATCTTTAAGTCGTTTGCATATAACAGCTTTTCGCAATCTGAGATAGAATACACTATGTCGTTAATAAATATGGTAAACAAAATAGGGCCTAAGATACTGCCTTGCGGAACTCCTACAGAATTAGTGAAGGGTGTAGATAGGGCATTTGCTATTTTTACAGTAATATGTCGATGATATCTACAAGAACATCATTTTAGATTAAGGTGCTGAAAATATTCTTAATGTTTTGTTTATAGAATTATTTATGCTTATAACCGATCTGCTAAGCCTTTTCAGATTCTTGTTGCGGCCATTCCAACGGGGAGTCTGTCTAGTTTAATGGACATTTTTGAGAACGTCCTTACATCATAAAGCTTGGCACCTTCCGTACGTTATTGTTTAAACTAAACAGTAGCCTTGGCAGTTTGTCTTCAAGATTCGGTTTTACAACCGGTCAAGAAGGGCGGTCATGTATAGAATTCTTCACGCGTTTTATGCACACACAGCTATATGATCATCTAGTGTTTTCAGCATTCCAAAGAACAGGTTAATTAGAAAAAGGAAAGCAATGTTTATTAGAAACCATGTATTATTTACCCATTTGTTGAATTGTTCAATAGTGTACAACCAATCAAATACATCTATCAATACTATATCCTTTGCATTATGAAGCCTATTTACGGCCTATTTACCGTTGTTTTTCTCGTTTTTTTTTCACTCTTCCCATTCCTAAACCACAACAAAAGACACATATGCACCTCCATACGTATGTGTGTACACCCGTAAATGGAACAATTTATCATTGGCCTTTTGCTCCTGCTACACTCTTTCTCTTTCAACCGTGCAATGGCAATGAAAAATTCAACAAAATTACGCCATACATTAATCATGCTTTCAACAACAGCGAGGGGCGCACACTACTAAACTAACGAATGTCATTCTGTGTGTGTGTGGAGTGCCACCAAATTCCTCGTGCGAGAATGATGACGACCAAAAGCAAGTAGGACAAACGCTCACCACTGAAAAAGGGTGAAAATGATTCGCTTTTTTCAAAGTCGTCTGTTTATGTAGCCCTTCCACAATTCGCCCGGTGAAGCGCTGAATGCGTTTTCCCGGACGACGCAGAATACATCCATCATAATTGTGTCATCATTAAAATTGTGTCAATCAATTGTGCGCACCTAGTGATGGTATCGCCCAAAAAACTATTAGACGACTGTTTGCCAGCATTTCTGCCAACGAGCACTAATGGAGCATTACATTTTCTTTTTTTTTGCTGGAAGGTCTAGAAGTTGATTTACGAATCTTGGAAGGAGCTATATAAACACTATTATATGAAAATTCTGGCGTTAAAGTCCCTACGAAATTTGAGACTTAAAAAGCGTTGGCACGAGTAAAAATTATACCAAGATTTTCCTACAATTACCACTTCTTTTCCTTCCAATCTCCCACGTACACATAGATCTGTAGCAAAGTCATTTCCAAGCACCTTCGAAGAATAGTTAGCCGAAAATAAAAGGATCTATTCATGGAATCTTTTTGTTTCACCCGAATCTACATTCAACCTTCCGAAATCTACCTGTACGTTTTCCACCGTTCCACCTCAACAGAAAATAGATTCAGTTTCATCTCAACCGTGGGCTACAACAATTTTCATCAACACCATGCAAGAAATGGGGTGCTTTTTCAACTGAATGCAGTTCCACGGCGCAGCACCGAGAGGGATGAGGAACAGGTGGGTGGAAAGTTTGTTTATTAGTTGGGCTGCTTTCGCTGTACGATATCTGCCCGTGCCTGTCCCATTTAAAATGCTTTATACTGCTTCCTGCTGGTGCCAAAGCCTGGGGCAATCACAATTCTTCGCGCTTGCTCGCGCAAATCCCACTCCTTCATCAAACCGGGAAGGTTTCCTCCCGCCGGAAACTGTTCGGATGATGCCTTCCCATCAACCACAGGCGGCAAAGTTTGTCTTTCGTAAGATTCGTGTGGCTTCACAATTACTTCACGCCGAATGCAGCGAGCATATTCACCGTGAAAAAAAAGGGTGGTAAGTCTCCCGTTGCCGAGGAGATACCTAATTTTGGAAGCAGATTCCGGTTGTTTTGATGGTATCACAGGATCATGGAACAGATTGGAGGGGAGTATAGGAGGTGAAGAGCGTAAACAGTTTCTTTCGGTAGTTTTCCTATGAATGGGTTTCGTTTCCTAACCGGTTTATTCGGTGAGCGAGATAAATTGTTTGGATGAGCAACTAATCAGATCTTATGGACGGTAAAGTATCAAAGTTTTTACATTCATAATCATCACTAAGAATTTAAGTTTACAAAGGCATGCGGCCACCTATTCACTTGCCTTTCACCTGCAACTAATTTTTTGCTGTTCTAAAGCTTAAGACTATTAAATTGCAAAGACTATTAAACCAAAAATTATTTTTTGAAGGTTGATTGCATTAGTTGGCCAAACTGTCTTACTGTCATAGCCAACCATAATAAAATCGCCCAAGCCATTCAATCATCGATGCAAGAATTTTTTTTGTATGTTAAATTTACACGCAAATAACAACAAAAAATTCATCCAAAGCCTCGGACAATCTCTACAATAACAACAAAAACCGATCAAACGATTTCTGTACGTTTCGGTTTTTCAAAGACGGTAAAAGTAGACGTTAATAATATTCGGTTCATTTTCCAACGAAACCGCACATCTTGATGGATCCCCATCAAAACAATCCACAAAAAATTGGGTGTGAAATGGCTCTACCACGTGCAAAAAGATACAATCAGGAATATTCAGACGCCGAAGAAACCACCGAAAAGATATGTTGAAAAAAGAAAGAAACATGTGTGAAAAACAACTTTTCCTAAGCCGACCCTGATATGAAGTTTTCCCATCGTAGTCCGGTGTTTACGGGTTTCCGAAGCAGCGTGCCCATTCTACAACGTTTCGACCAAACGACCGGTACCGAGTGATGTAGGGATTTTTAGCCCTTTCACTAAGACCCCTGTCCTGTTTATCACTTAGCGCAAGTCGGTCCACGATCATGTCTGATGCCCTGCGAGGTCACGGCGATTGGCCGTCCCGCACTAAGCTGCTGAACAAATAAAAGCTTTTCCGGCCGTTTTTCTTTCATTTTTTTCATGCTCCTTTTCTCTCCAACCTTTGTTTCCTGCCAAACTGGTGGATGTAGAACAGGACGAGTGGAAGGTGTGGATATCGATGTTAAACGGCGTTGGGCGGAAGTCTGTGCACAATTTATCTATTTTTAAAAGTGAATCCCGCCATTCTGCTTTTCATTTTTCGCCCAGTTGGGTAGATGAGAAGGTGTTTGTTTGCCTACTATCGCCCATGGACACTACTGGTCTGTGGCGAAAGGTTCCCGAAGCTGTAGTCTAACAATACCAAGCTAAACCAAAAAAAAAAACGACTAAATAAAACATAAAATCTGCCCTCTGACACGTAACGGTCTCCGACTTCTTCATGCAAACGATGGTGTATGTGTTTGTGTGCGGTTATGAATCGAATATTATGCCAAAGTGATAAGCAGCGGGATTTGGAAGATATAATCGTTATGTATGATGCACAGAACGGGGAAAGATTTGAACGGTTTCTTGTGCGTTCCCAAATTTGAAGTCATCAAATTTCTGTTCCAGGTCATCTCTTCTGTTTTCTTACCTCCTAACGACCACGCTGCACAACCGCCCAAGGTTTCAATGCATTGCCTACCTTCAGGCCAATAAAGTTTTATTCATTCTACACAGGGATTGGTGCCCGAAGTTGTTGGGTACGACCGTGGATATAGAATTATGGTGCACAAAAAATACATTCGAAAGCGGCTTCATACTTGCAACCATACGTTAGCTTGCCGGAGAGAAAAACAAAACACCGAAGGTGATATTGTATATTGGACTTCATATCCCATTCAATTTCACCACTGAAACGCTAAAACCACAATCACCACCGAAATCCTACCCGTTGGCTGGAGTATATGCAGGAGGATAAAGTTTAATAAACATGCATCATAAAATCACTAACCAGACAGCGGCACAAGCCCTTCCGACCCTGGTACGACCGAAAGGCAGCAATACATGCTCTGTGGCCATGCGCAGATACGGTTGCATAGCAGAAGGTAAAAGAAAAATGAAAGTTTGAATCATAAGAAACGAAACGATCCTGTGTCGTGAGGCTACTTATAACACTGTAAACACAGCAGGTAGCGCCTGCTAGAAGTAGAATGTATGGCTATTATTTGTAGCAACACTAGGCAATAAATATTACTAGCTCGCGGTTATTCGCAACTGCTTTGGTGGGATTTAGCTTACCGGTGAATAGTGCACAGGCTTGTGGAAAGTGAGACATGAACAGCAAACTCTTTACAAAAAACATTTAAACATATAAAACTTGATGATAACAAAATGCTCTCCATCGTCTGAATCCCTCAATACGCATGGTCTCTGCAGTACATCATCACCACCACGCAAATTAATCCATCTGCACTATGACGATAGCAGGTCTGATCCCGACGACGTATGATATCTTAATCTTTTCGCCGGAAACATATCTTTTTTACAAAAAAAAAAAAGGCCTTAATCTTAAGTACCAGAACATTGACAGTACTTCCCGAAAAAAGACACTCCACTATGTGTAATCCACTGCAACGCGTTACCATCGCAATTGAACAACGTATATGGTTGTACGAATCAGAAGGGTAAGAAGCATAGCGATCACACCAACACACACACACACACACATGCTTGCCTTCACTCGTATTAAATCATAATGGTCGTTTTTGTTACGCTATCCAAGGTAGACGGAACGAGAGGCGAGAAAAAGACTAACGAGAAGGAAAAATTACTGCAAAACCTACCGTCCAACGGGCAAACCACGTCAACTCGACAACCTCGTCACCGGGTTTCATAACTCATATTAATGCAACACCGGCAGTAGTTTAACTCACGGGTCCTCTATGTGGGTTTGTGTTCTTTACCTTCCGTACAATCTACTGCCTGTTTTGGGTCCTCGCCAAGCATCATATAAACCAACCCCGACCTATGTTCCAGGAACTTAATAAATTGTATCATGTTGATTGAAAAGTTAATAGGACAATGATATTAAGTTGGTTAAGACATTTATGTATGACTAACAAACAGCCTTATTCGTCATATTTTTTAATTTAAAAACAATTTTAAATAAGAAAAACCGTTTGAATACGACTGAGGAAATTTACTTTGCATTATTTTTCCTGTGATTACTAAGCTGGCTGGGCTTCAAACTGGGCTGTAGCCTAAAACTATGCAATTGGCTGTACCGCTACTAGCGTGTAACGCTAACGATTACTAAGGATACTACCAATTTGCAGAAGGTATTTCACACTGCACAAACGTGTAAAAAATCCTCCTGAAGTTTAAATGACTAAGAAAAAGAAAACGCAGTGATTTCAATGCTTTCCACAAACAACTTTTCAATTCGCTTCATAAATCCGACACGGTGCATCTTGCAACTCACCTTCCCATTCGGTGCGCGAATCTCCCAAAAACGAAATGCCAAACGTGAAGCGCGGCGCTCTTCACGAATAACTTAAACACAAGGGAGACAAAGTCTAAATTGCAAATATATTTCTTTTACCTTCTTCAACCACTGTTTTGAAGCGAACGAATGAAGGAAAGCAAAGAAAGTAATGTCCCGTTCAGCAAGTATCTCTTTCTGCGCTAATCCATCCGCAGCAAGTTTGCAATACACCCACCGTTCGTTCACTGCAACACCAAACTCTAAACCACTCTAGCCCGCACACTGTGTGTTTGGAGTCTCTTCGATTAGTCCTTGCAGCCTGCGTGCAAAACGAGCGAAACGCGGGCTGCCAATCCTGGGAGGAAAAAAAAATCCCGACAAGGAAAGTCGAAACCGCACGGCTCCACCTATGACCCCTCGGGGGTTGTGACCGTTTGCTCAAGTGCGAAAATGTCATCACCTTACCGCGATGATACACCAGAGCCAACCCAAACCCTACAGCCCTGCTGGGAAATAACAGGGAATTTCCCTGACCCGCTCCCTATCGCACACCGGCCTTGACGCTGATGCTAAATATGAAACTGTTTCTTCGAGCTTGTTTATGTCCTTGCTTACTCTGCCACCACCCCCACACCACCTCCTAGCCAGTGTCGTCCTTCCATCGTGCACGTAACAACAACACCCGATACTAGTACACACCTCCGTCAGAAGTTTATTTCGGCCACACCGAATCACACTAGGTTTTATGGGTGCTTCGAGTGTTATTCGTTGCACAAAATGGGAATGAGAGAGAAAGAGAGACAGAGAGAGAGCGAAAGAGAGAGAGAACGAGTGACAGCAAAAGATAGCCCCACTGGTTTTACCCGTAAGTCAGTGCTTTCGTTCTTTCGTGCCGGCAAAAACTGCACCAAGCAGTACTGCTGTTTCTTTATCTCGTTCGCGCGATGAACTTGCACCAGAACAAATTGTCTACTTTCAGGGCGAGTTTACAAGCTCCCATTCCAAGAACGCAACCAAGATGGCCAACCTTGGGGATGGGACAGTCGAAGAAACAGAAGTGAGAAACAAATTTGGTATGTGTTTTAATGTTGCGTGTGCTCGAGGGTGTGTGTGTATATAGTCCCAGTAGCGGGATAAGAATGTCACGGTGGGAAGAATTATGTTCCATTATGGACTCGCAACAGCCACACACTGGAAGGACCTTTCCGACGATCTGCCCAACCATGCAGCTGTAACGTGCACCGAAACACAAACGCAAACGGTTTGAGGTAAGCTGATACCGAGTTAAATGAAATTGAACCGAAGTTAAGCAATGAACATTTCCAGCAAAGAGCAATGGAAAGAAAATTGAATATAAAACTTGTGCACGCTGCGTGTGCACTGTGTGTTGCGAGTGCGATAAGCGAAAAGCTAAGAAGCGAACCACTTTCGTGATACGTCGCCGTACAAGACGAAGATAAACTCAATTGTACATGAGTTAGCTTCAATTCGCTGCTGAACTTTCTGAAGCTATCCGGGTTTTTTTTTTTCGTTTTCTTAAGAATATTTGATAATTTTCTCTACCAATTTTCCTAGAAAGCACAGTGTCTCGAAAAAACCTAAAACCAAAAAACCTCCTCCAGCGATGAGTTGTATGTTTTAAAGAATGAATTAAATATTAAAACGGCAAAAGCTTTTGCGCACTCCTGCCATGTAGAGGAGATCCATCCACACGGTGCCAATTGCACTTCACATTTGTGCACGGTGTTATTAAATTGTAAAACTCAAAACCTTCCCAAGCATTCGCTTCGACTACCAGGCGCAGCACGCACTTTCCATGTGTGTTACTCACGCTTTGGTTGAAAACTTGGCGAAACTTTACCACTCGTCTCAAGAATTTTCCAATTGAGTTTTGCTACTCCTTCAACAGATCACCGATTGGAGGTTTAGCACAAGGATCACACCGCCGAGCGACCCACACAGAAGTGATTCCGTAATCTCATCCTTACACACTGTTCCGGCGTGGCTCCAAACCACATTGCCTACCAACGCTTTCGAGTGAATTTATGCTTCACGGCACACGGCGAAACACGACTCGGTTCCGGCACTGCCTGTAACTGTGTGGGGTCCCACCTTACGATCGGTCTGCCCGAGGCAATAGGTGTAATTGGGTACTTTGACTTTCACGACCAACCTCCATTACGAAGCACGCTTCGTTAGGTGTTTATTTTCACTTTGCGTTTCCCAATTTTATTGTACAGGTTTGTATTGCTTAAATCGGTTTGAGGATTACATTCGATAGAAACAGCCAGTAAAGAGATGTTTGTCTGTAGGTTACTTGTTCTCCTGCAACTAACCAAAAACCCCGTTTTACCTCACAACTCCAAAATAGTCAATGTGAAGTCACAACATTATTTATATAAAACGAAGATACTTCATTTCTGGATTAATTTTTCATACATTAAATTGTACTCTCTTTCATAAATTAATTGTATCCCTGACCTAGCTGCAGACAAGTGATTAGGTTGCTTTTGATCG
>KZ061625.1:0-25652 GCA_002091835.1 Anopheles maculatus | reverse complement strand
GCTGAAGCAAAAACTACTCATTCCCATATAGTCACACCAATTTTCTAGGGATTTTAACTAACAGCAATTATAATAATTATTACTATTATTATTATTAACAAATATTTATTGTTCACCTATTGTGGTTCAACAAATGTTCTTATATACTAAAGGGGAAATACGTGGGTAACATCAGGATTAGGTGGCAAGGAAAGAAGCTTCACGAAGACGGACACGAAAGCGAGACAGAGGGACATTATAATCGAACAGATGATAACAGTTATTGAAAGCCGACAGAGCTCGGAGAAGAGGATCGTTCGAACCGTAGCGGGTGTGGCGGAATGGGATATAGAGAGGGGGTCTATCGCGGAGGCAACGGGAAGGAGCATAGAGAGGGAAGATAGATAGGAGAGATGGGACATCAAGTTCGTTTAACAGGAGGCCTACTATAGCCCAAGAAGGCGACAACGAACTGGGTAAGGAGGGAGCGCTAGATGATAACCGGTAAGGAAGCGTCGAACAGCTACACGAGTGAATTTGCGCTCAACACTCTCCAGTCTGGCCATCGCAGTCGAGCCAGGGGGAGATCAGACAACAGCCGCGTATTCCAGGGAGGATCGAACCCAACAGCAGTACAGGGACTTCAGGCAGAAGGGATCGCAGATTTCGGACGATAGCCTAATGATCAACCCCAGTGATTTGTTAGCCTTGTCGATAACATAATCGTCTCGTCTACCCACACACCTAGATCCTTAACAGAAGATACACGACGTATAGCTGTATCACAGAGGGTGTAACTAAACGGAATCGCAGGGGTTCTGCTAAACAAAGTCACACGACACCAAACAGAGAAGGAATTTAGGACGGTTTGGAGAAAGCAACAGTCCGCAGACGAGGTCACAGGAAGGAAAATCTTGAGGTCATCTGCGTAGAACAGAAAACCTTCGGCGGGGAGTTGACAAATAACAAAAATAAAATGGGACTAAGGACGCATCCTTGAGGGACTCCCGAAGAGCTTACAAAGGAGTCGTACAAACAAGACAAAACTCTAACTCTATACGATCTCGAACATAGATACGACTTGAGCCAAGACAGCAACCAACCCCCGACCCCAAGTCTTTCGAGTTTGGCAATCAGCAGATCGAGAGGAAAACTATCGAAGGCAGCACTAAAGTCGGTATATACGACGTCAATTTGACGACCGGATACCATGTTCGATAGAGCAGAGGATACAAGACACATGAGATTGGAGAAAGTTTTGCGTATGGGAATAAAACCATGTTGGCGAGGGGATAGGTGGCCCACAATGATAGGAAGGATGGAGGAGCGAATAATCAATGCGCAACGACAAAGCGGAACGGCACTTTACGGCTCGTTAATGAAATAACAAAAATAAAATGGGACTAAGGACGCATCCTTGAGGGACTCCCGAAGAGCCTACAAAGGAGTCGGACAAACAAGACAAGAGAGAGAGAGAACCAAGACAAACAAACTATACATAATAATCTCATCCAAGTAATGTCCACATAAACGGAAGCTTTCTGCACCTTCTTTGTTCCGTACATTCAAGCTACAGGAAAACAAGTTATTGTTCCACCCGATTTCTAAGCTTTTTTCACTCAACAGGTTTCCGTCCCTTTCCGAAGGAGTTTATGCTTACTCATGCCTGATGAAAAAAAAAAACACTGCGTGCACTAACCCATGTATTTTCCGATGATTCAAGGTTACCAAAACTAAACAGGAGATAAAAATTGCTTCAAGACCCCTTTTCAAAAACTGCTTTCTTTTGATGGCAGCACACCCACCATCCTTCCCGGTGCCGTACACATCAAACGTGTTGCATTGCTTTACTCGCACCAACAAACAAAAACCCCATCTTGGATTCGATCCAACAGGGTACCGTCCAACCGTTTTCACCAGGTATGTATCCTATCGGGAGAAAAAGTTTTGCTTCCGTCCCCGGTTCCGCAAACCCGAACCCACCGTTGTCCATGGCGTGTGGTCCGGAAACTAAGTGCTCCTGATGGCGGTCTGATGGCGGTCAGAGAGCTTTTAAGGGTTTTGCCACCCGTTGGAAACCCCGTCAAGTTCCGCCATTTGTGCCAATAAGGGACGGGTGACAGGCTAATGGAACTCACTGATTACGGTGGCAATTGGCTAAGATGAGATTGCAGCACTGCAAAACTGTTTTGATCTCACCTGACGCCCATCGACGGCGATGGACAGCCTTTCCGGGTTTCTTTTGCCGGCGGAAACTCTTCTTTCTCGATTTTCTCATCCGTTTTGCACCATTCCCGGTTCGTTTCGATCCTGCATACTTTCCCATTTGCGACAAGTCATGCTGGCTGGCTTACGTCGGGGCGATCTCCACCGCTGTCCCGCAGCGTTGTAACAGTGAATCGAAAAGTGAAGTTGACTAAAGCCCGGATGAGCCCATTTGCTCCTATTAGTTTCATTTAACTAGAAAGCTATGGAATTGAAAGGTGAAGCAAAAAAAAAACGAAGAAGATCTTCTGCTCCTTCCTTTCACTTTACCATCAAATAGGGTGGGTCACGGTAAAGCTGTCACCCACAGTGACAGGAACCATGCCGGAAGTGATAGAAAACTTTACATACTTGCGAAAAAGACCGTTATGTTGGGGAGGATCGATTTGGGAGCAACTATTACCAATACCTTTGTTGGGAATCTTTAATAATATACTAAAAATAGTGCTCTAGCACTTAAATCTGTGAAGGCTATTAAGAGCCCAGACTACTTTGTGCAAGAAATTTTAAAGTTCCTAAGCTCGTTGTTTGAGAAATCGTTCCGAATATCTCTCGTTTGGTTGCCCTCTCATTGCGGTATCGATGGCAATGAAAAGGCAGATCAATTCGGCCAAAAATGGTGCTTCGGAAGGGTCCTTTTTCGATGGGCTTATCCTACCTCACGAGCACATGCATACCCCACAGTCTCTCTGCATGGCTCGGTGGCAGAGTATGTGGGACACAGATGAGCTCGGGAGGTTTGTATATTCGATCACTCCCCGAGTTTGCTTGAAGCCCTGGTTCCATGGCTTCTCAGGAGATCGTGCGTTCATTCGAATGATGTCTAGACTTAGGTCTAACCATTTCGCATTGGGCGCTCATCTCCAGCTTATAGGACAGGTCGACTCCAAAGCTTGTGGCTGTGGCCTCGGATACCACGACATAGATAATCTTCTATGGTCTTGTGTGGAGTACGAGGCTGCTCGACCCGCCTTGCTCGACGCAGTTGAAGGCATAGGAAGGATGCCCAATGTTCCTATTCGGAATTTACTGGGAGACTAAGACGAGGCCTACCTGAGGGATCCTCCCCTCCCCTTATCTCCTTTTGTTCTCCTACTGTTTGTCTGTCTGTTTTAAGTGTTGAACCTCGCTTGTATGAATGATGATGTATGAATGGACGAATGAAAGGATGAATGATTGCGTACGGTTTGTGAAGGGTAAGGTACGGCACAGAAGAAGCAGCACCGACCAAACCAATCGTCAGACAAAGCAGTGAGAAAAGACAAGGAGGCCTGACATCCGAACGCACGCAAGTCATGGACTACGGTAAAGACCCCCGCTAGGATCTGTACAACGCATACGGATTTTTGAATACTTGGCAACGAAACGTCCGATTACACCCGGGATAAGGTGTCCGATACAGACCCCAGCCATGAACTGAACTTCGCAATAGGATGACGGAACACCATGCAACATAATAACCGAGCACACCCGGGATAAGGTGCCCTTTCACGGTTCGGAGGAGGAAATGTCTCCCAACCTTTGTAAATTGTATTTTTGTTATTTAGAATAACTTCCTTAATTGTAATTTTGAATAAGCAATATGGCCAGGCCGTTCTATCAGAATAAAAAAATAGTACTCCTTTTTATTAAATGAGTTATTTGATTTTAAGGAACAAATATAAGATCCCTACAAGGACACAAAAACGATAGAGAAATTATCTATTACTTAAGTGTTTGATATGTTGAATAACTATTAATGTCGAACAGCAAAGTAATTAGGTAGATCATCAATGCTTTGAACTATGTCTTACGAGGTGGATCATACAACTTCCTACTCTACGCAAGGAATCATCAACTATAACTACAAAAAAAGTTACTGTTTTGTCTATCTGCGAAGTCGTTCGATATCGTACAATTGGGTCAATATAGAATTGTGAGTCTTTTTTGTTGCCTTCCGTATCAGCTCTACGTTGAATCCGTTCTGTTAAGGTTGAAACTTCAGCCTAAAATTAGAGTTCCGTTCCATGATATGTTATGCTTACCTTTGATCCTCAATTCCCTGTATAATCTAAATTACAATCCTGCACAAACCCATCCGTATCAATCCGTCTAGCTAACGTAACATCATCATTCACGCGTCTCATCACAGCTGACCACAATTAGATCCAACAGGGGACACTCTAGTGAAAGTCAGACCCACCAAAATAAAACAAAACACGCGAATCCTCGCCATAAACAGCAGTGCGAAACATGTGCGAAAGGATAAAACAGCACAAGAGAACTGTGAATAGAGGGTACAAAACATCACACTGAATGCCTACTACCGCACTCACACACACAAACACACACAACGATGGTAGTAGGTAGGCTGATAGTGGAAATACTTGTTAAGTAAATTGTACCATGAATAAGTAATCCACCAGGTCGGCATAATACCAGCGCACGGCATTCAAGCATCCTTTTTACACCCTTTAGTGTGCCCGACGGCCGTCGTCCTTTTGCATGCCACAACAGTGCGCTCGTTTTTTTTTTCGCCTTTCGCCAAACGTACCACCGGTAAAACAACGAAAAGTGAGCGGAAAACTGAAGGGTAAAGGGAACATGCTACACCTAAACCCGTCCAGCATGAACACGCATGAAAACACACGAGCTCCGTGTCCCAAGTGCGTGTTGTCCAACCGCACACCACCATTACGCTTTGAATGGAGCAGATGAACAGGCCCACCGGGTACAAGGTACGGTGGGGTTTGCGGTGTGGTTCCACATTCAACACTTGCTCCGTTCCCCCCGTCACAGTCGCCAGGCAATCCTCAATATCTCTCAATCGTTTGCTCGTTTGCTCCATTTACATTGCATTTCCTATTCATCGAAAGTGCCGTCGAAAGGCAGAAGCAACAAGCCTACTCCAGCACTACTGCTGCTCAGTTCTCGGTTATTCCAACCCATCCTATATAAAAAAAAGAAAAAAAAAACACCCCGCGGTCGGTTTCCACCGAGCAGCACAATCGTTGGTCGTTCATCAACCGGTTCCCGGACCATTGATTCACTCCCGCTTTCATCCAATGGGCAAAATCCATTATCCCTTATTCATCCCTTATTCTCTTTTGCCTTCCTCAAAAGCGCATGTGTGTGTGTGTGTGTGTGTGAGTGCGTATTCGTGTATCTGTGCAGCTGTGTGCGAGTGAATGTGACCGGCTAACATTCCTAACCTATCTCTCTATTTTTACCACGCTTCCATCTGCTCGAATCGAGGTCACTGTCAAATGGAGCCACCCGAACGTTCATGCCATCCGGTTAACCGGTTTTCTTTACCACCCGCCGAAAAAAGCTTCATTCATGCCGCGGCTAAAAGCTTTCTCGCTTCTCGAATCTCACTACCACAACCGGTTCGGATCGGCCAGCGCATGCCCAATGACGATCTACGGCATTGAGTGTGGTTCGGTTCCGATTCGCCAACTCCCTTTGGAATGTGTCTTCGGGTTTACGAAAAGGAAAACACACGCGCACGCATCATCCGTAACCGATTCAACCGATTCGATTCCACACAACGGCATGTTGCATACCGGACCACGAGAGTGCGAGAGGCACGAGGTTTTGTTGATGGTGCGAAAACACTGGATCAACCTCCGAACCACAAAACTCTGCTCCGGTGGCCTCCGAGTTTCTTTATTTTTCCGGCCGCTCCTGATGACGACTCGTCCCGAAACCGCGAACCGGATGAAAAGTAAATGGACCGAGCGCGAGATTGACGGTACCCGCACCCTACGGGCCGCTTGTTGCGCTTGGACACGCAGCTCGTGGGGAAGGAATCTAAATCGGGCCCAAACTGCCAGACGTCCATGTTGCGTTGATTTTTCCTAAACTTTATCTGTTCAACCAGGTAAAGCAACTGGAGAGGCGGGAAAACAAAACCCCCGATAGAAAATAACACTCCAAATGCCGGGCACAGGGTCAATGTATCGATTATACGTACGGGTCGGTGGATTCGGGTGAAAATTCGGTGCTGTAGGTCGCGCTTAAAATTTGTAAAGGTGGGCAGATTCGGAAAGATGGATGGAAGTTTCCACTAAAGCTAGAAAAGAAATTTTCCACGGAAGTGGAATACGATCACTGCCTACACTGGTTCTTCTTCAAATTTTCTTTCAAGGTTTATTTGAAGCTGTCGAAGGATTTTTTTTACATTTCAGTGTGCGCGTGCATGCTACTACCATGCTTAGGGAGGTAAGCTTGTGCACAACAACCAGGCGTCTCCATCGGACACGTGTGCCGGATCAGTTGAATGAGTTTCTAGCAAAGACTTTTAAGCACTTGTTACGCATGAGAAGTAAGCGTTAAATTCCTCACTATTTAATACATCAAAAATTATGTTTCATTTATGATTAATTGATTTCTAAATGTATGTATATTAATTTGTTTTAACTGTATTGAAAGTCACCATTGTGTACTAATATTTGCTCTTAATTTATTTAATTTATTTATTTTATTTTTATCTTAATTTAAGCATATTAATTTAATTATTTAATTAAATAATTTAATAAATTAAATAAATTAAATAAATTAAATAAATTAAATTAATTAAATAAATAAATTAAATAAATTAAATTAATTAAATAAATAAATTAAATAAATTAAATTAAATTAAATTTGTTTATAAATTTTTTCACAATTCAAAGCTTATTACTCGATCATTGCATTATTACAGCTTAACAGTTTCAAGCACGTCATCAACACTCTGTACTCTTCTAGACAGCGAGTTTTTGAGCATTCTAAGGGACCATTAATTTACTGTTACATGTTTCCTTCCATTCAACTTCAAATTGAAAGAGAAAAAACTCATACATTGTTTTCGAAAAAGCAAAAAAAAAGTCATTATTCCACTCATTAGACCTTTCATCGTGGCAAGGTACACAATGAAAACCCCACTCCAGCGGGGACAGATTCTTAAGCGTAGTAAACACTTGGCCCATTACAAGTGGCACAAGCCGCCCGTCAATACAGGAACAAAGCCATCGTCATGATCGTATGAAACGATTTTTCATTTACGCGAACGGGGTGATCTCACGTCGTGTCGTCGTCATCCAATACCACCGAATTCTTGGACACAAAGCATAAGCCTTCGTTAAGGGGGCGTTTGTTACAGATTCTTTCTGTCGTTACGTTACGCGCCCTCGAACACTCAGTGCTGGGCGAGAAAAGCAAGCTGTGGTACGAGTTTGACCCGGCCCATACTGCTCGGAAGTCGTTCAAAGATGTCGACTGCAGCGACAGCTAAAGAACAAAGTAACGCACAACACCTCCCGTCCCGTACAAGGCAGGTGAAAATCTAGCGGAAAGAAAGAAGCATGCCCATATACACATACATACACGCACGCACACGACGCCCGAAGGAATGTCGGTGAATAAAAAAAAAAGCCACACACACAGCCACATCGTCCTACGAGCTGTCAATAAATCAACCCTTCCCGCACGGTCGCTGGTCGCTGTTCGCGCACGAAGCGAAGGATTATTTATTCCCTTTTTGCCAAGCCCTTTACCAACCGGTGGCCACACAGCGCACAGGTGAAGTTAGCATAAAAGCGAACTGTTTCGCCCCGAAGCGGAGAGGCCACTTCACTTCTGTCTCGGGCTCACTTTGTCATCAAGTTATGCTTTTATGCCTTCAAGAAACTAACTCCACGTCAGAAACATTCGTTCCTTTCGCTCTCCACCGGCACGCCGGAAAATCGACACAAACTGAAGCGGAGAACCAACACGAAAAACAACCTTCTGACATCGACATCATATAAGCCGCGTACCAAGAGCCACCCGTATGGGGCGTAAGAACACAGGGGGAAGAAAAATTTATTCAACGTCTCGCCCGAAATGCCACACACATTCGCAGATTTGTATACGCACACATCTTCACCTATCATCGCGAACGGTGCGCTACGAACGGTGGCACCAAAGTCATTATCAATTTTTGCCTACGGTTGCCGATTTTTTGATGATTGTGATTAAATTTGCATAATTCTGCATTCGTTGCCAGTGTAGAGGTAGATCGGTAAACCTATTCTTCTGGGTATGGTTTTCCCTACGGGAAGTTTTGTCGGAGGTAAACGATGAAGAAAAACGTCGGTTTACTGCCAGTATCATCCATCCTTCCAGCGATCGATCGTCTGACTTTGATTTCCTTTCAGCATACTTTCACTTACCGGCGTCAATTGTTTTACTTATTTTCGTTCTGTCCGGAAATGGTGTGGTAGTGTTGTACGGCATGTCTTTTGTTTTTTTATGACGAATAATCTTTTGTTCGCTTTTACACTTTTTAAAATCCCCCAAAATACATTTTGTGTGAAAGCTAATGTGCTTTCCGTAAACGAAACTTATGGGAGGAGCAATAACTTGTAGGTATTTTAACAAACGATAATGGATAATGGATTTGGTATGCGGCTCAAAACAATTTGAGCCAAAAAAAATTGAAAGTTTATCATTACAGTCGTTGGCTCTAAGTTACCAATTTTTGACAGAGCGCATCAATTTTTGACTGCAATTCAACAATTTTTGACTCGGAATAAAAACAGGATAAATTCAATAGTTTTTATAGGATAATTGAAGAAAATCAAAGCAGAAAAAAATAATAGTAATGATAAAGTATATAATTTAGTATGTAAATACGTGAAACAAGTGAATAGAATTATTTTTTTGCATATTTTGTTTTGATTACATACAATGTGTCTATCAGAAAAATCAAACTTCCCAATTTTCCACGCGCTAGTTTGCTAACATACAAAAA
Organism: Anopheles maculatus; assembly: GCA_002091835.1. Taxonomy (NCBI): domain Eukaryota; kingdom Metazoa; phylum Arthropoda; class Insecta; order Diptera; family Culicidae; genus Anopheles; species Anopheles maculatus. Next base: position 16,654 of record KZ061625.1, on the reverse strand, counting down.
ATGTGCCGAACTATCGGTACAAAGCAGATCGGACGAAAATCGGCACACTGCCGAAAAGTGCTACTGTTACCCTACTATTTACTAATAAAATTTCAATTTTTTTTATGCATAAGTTAAATGAATTCAATAGAACTTGTTTTGATTGAACAAACATTGAATGATGTTAGTTTTTCATATCTACGATGCAAAAATATAAAATTTGCTGTAATGTGACAATATTTGATTACTTAGAGTCAAAAATTGATGCGCACTGTCAAAAAATGTTGACGTGCAGTCAAAAATTGATGCGGTCTGTCAAAAATTGGTGACTACGAGATAAAAATAGGTGACTTAGGGCCAAAACTTGACGGCAACGACTGTAATTCAAGCCTTTGTGAGACTTTCTTTCACGTTCGTGATCACCAGTTGAGTTTATTCGATCGGACCCATCTGAATCATTCCGATCCTTACAAAGACATAATATTTCAGCTATGGTTAAACAATAATGAAAGAAAGTTAGGAAACCAAGACAAATAAGTAAAAAGAAAATTAGTAAAGGGATGATGAAAACCGTTCCAATTATAAAGCAAATAGTGAGCCATAGCTACTCTCGTTGCCTACCTAATTCCTGTGCTATTGTAATACACCTTTTTTAACAAATTAACCTTCTATAGCACAACACATCCAGTGCTATTTACTACATTTGCACAGATAAAAACCCTTAACCCATTGTTCGCACAGTTCGCGCTCCCCGTCTGTTCAATGTGTACTCTCTCCTTCTTATTGAACCTCCCAGCTCGCAATCCGATTGGCTCGTTACGCCACCATAGTGCCTTGTCATTTGTCATATCACAACAAAAAAAAACGGAACGAACGTGAAAATCCAACAACAGACTCAAACCGTACCGTCAAAATGGAACATCTAATTTGCATACATCTTCACCGGTAAAAGGCATCTGCCGGTGTGCCACATGCAGCAGCAGTTCAATTGTTCGCTAATGATGGAGGTCGCCAAGATAGCGACCAGCAAAACGAAAAAAAATAAAACATCCACGATCCCTGTGCGCCCGGCTAACGTATGGTAGCGCAAATCTCATTCAAAAGTAATCCAGTTTTTGTCGATGTGGTTGCTGTTTTCTTTAACGGTTGCTCGCTTTTTTTATTCTCGTTGTTGTTGCTCCCTTTCCAGACTCCCGGTGCCTGCTGTCCGGAGGCAAGCTTTGGCGTTTTCGATTACGAAACGGAAGTTTTTCTTTGGAGTTAGCAACGCCGCAGGAAAAGGGGTGTTTTGTGGAGAACAGCAACAACAAAAAAAAACGAGCGCGTGGGAAGGCAAGCTAAGACCAACAACAACGGGCCATCGCCGGTGACGGGGCCGTGATAGCTAATCTGCGATTCGGGCACAATTTCCGTTCAATCAATGGCGGGAAAAGCGGAACCCATTTGAGTGTGCCCTTACCTACCGTAGGGCTTTGCGTGTGGTAGGAGCCTGTGTACACGCTTCTCTGCCCGGTAGGTGATCGTTAGATTAATCCTTCTTGAAGACTGCGACCCATTCAGCCGAAGGCCGCAGCATACGGTGGTAGGCACGCTCGTTGGGCTGCGATAAGCAATTTTCCTTTGATCCTACCCCGCGGCCCACCGTACCCTGTCTAGGTTTGTCGCGTGTGCCATCAAACGATCACGACTGCGACTCAATGATGTTGCCTTCTTATCCAGCAAAAGCATAGCCTCAACCACACGTACCGTACCGAACCAAGCCCAAGAATCAATGAGTGAATTTTCCTGTTTTACAGTGCGCAGATAAAAAGGAAAGTGAAACGCAAAGCGAGTTCACCACCCTTGCATCCACTGCTTTCCTGGGCCGGATTTCCCGGGGCCATATCGCGATATTAAAAATAAATCGCAATGGAAAGTGAGCATTCGCGCGATGTCATAACCTCGGTGGTTACGGTTCGCTGCCGCGATAATGATGCCATGAAGGTAATCACCAGCTAACAATCGATTTGTCCACCCGGGGTTTGAGAAACCCTCCGCCGACGAAAAGGAATTGCCAATAATCTCTCTATTTGCATTTCCGTTTACGATATAATTTCTTAACCATTTTGGCCATGCGAAAAGACATTTCCATTGGTATGTACTATTGGCAGTTGTTGGTTGGGGCTTAAGAAAAAATCTGATGTGCGCCAACAAACTGAACGTTTGGCTTTAAAATACTTAGCGTGTTAAATCTAGTTAGGAATGGCTTCGGTTGACAGATTCTACCCTAATCGCTGAACAATCATTTCGAAGCTTTGAATAATTGAAATAAATTGTTATCTGTTAGCGTTTACCTTCGACAGGTAAACATAATCTAGCTACTGGAAAATAAGGAAAAGACTAGAGTTAGTTAAAACTTGTCCGCTAACGAGTAGTCACTTTGAATACCCGTAGTAACGTAATGTAATGTAAATAATGAGATCAGCTAAGTAAGCACCTACTTCAACCGTACTTTACCGGATTGCACAGCACAGCCTCCGATGCCACCGAACTGCTCAAATTTCCAAACAGTCCAAACGACAATCTTAAAATCTTACCATTTGTACAACACTTTACGCTGCATGTTGCCCCAATTGTTGCCACAGTCCACTGGCCGAACATTTCGAATACCATACCCCCCGAACGTCAACCAGGCTTGGCTTCGAGCAAACCTTCGGCACGTACGAACCCCGAACCATTTGCATGCTGGCGTGCCGAAAGGACACTTAACATGCTCATCAACTTACCTACGGGCGAAATTCAAATCGGCTGCTTTGGCGTCTGTTTGCGACTGCCACTTGGCACATAAAGCGAACATCGTCTCAATCTGTGTTACCGTTCAGTTGAAGCGGTTGAAACGCTTCAAACCGATGGAGATGCAGACAGCATTTATAGCAAACGCGGTAATACGATGGACGTAAATCGCTTCAAATCTTTCTCGCTTTACTAGCGTGACATTTGAATGTGACACTATGAAGAATTCGATTCTACCTATTGCTGCAAGCGATACTAGGGGAAGGATTTTAAATTTTCCGCTAGTAGGTGAACTTACTCCGGAATGATAAAGGGCATAGTTTAAGTATAGCATATCACATCATACAGTCAATTTTAATTGAATGTTGTTCCACAAAATTTCATAAGACAAATAATTGCCTAAAAGTATGCAATCCTTACTGCACAATCGTTTCACTGTGTTCGCAGGCGTTGCGTACTCTAACTAATGGAAAATTCAATAGTTTCGGAGAATCAATTTCATGTTAAAATAGCCGTAAAAATCGAAGCAAAAAAACCCCCGTCGTCGCACTTTTCTCCAAAGTTCTCCAGAGGGGCGAAGGTTCGATGTCCTTCTTGGAACAGCCCAGTCAGCTGAAAACGGTTCAGTCCAGCACACGCTAAACAGCTTGTACCGGTCAAGTGTGGCATCGGGCGTACCTCGCGTACATACATACTCACACATACGCTGCGTTGAGATCAAAGCACGGCCAACGTTTTGCGTACGGGTGCCCGGCGAACCGCCTCCCCGTACGCAGGACTGACTATCAAGCTACGGGTAAAAACTAAGTCACAGAGAGCTAGCAATAGCAGGCCAAGACCTCGCGAGGTTGTAGTGTCAAAGAAGAAGAAGAAGGTGAACTTACTCCTGAATGATAAACGGTATAGTTTGAGTATAGCATATCACATTATAATATCAGCAATATGATGAGCTCGCATCGCAATTTCAATTGAATGTTGTTCCACAAAATTTCATAAGACAAATAATTGCCTAAAAGTATGCAATCCTTACTGCACAATCGTTTCACTGTGTTCGCAGGCGTTGCGTACTCTAACTAATGGAAAATTCAATAGTTTCGGAGAATCAATTTCATGTTAAAATAGCCGTAAAAATCGAAGCAAAAAAACCCCCGTCGTCGCACTTTTCTCCAAAGTTCTCCAGAGGGGCGAAGGTTCGATGTCCTTCTTGGAACAGCCCAGTCAGCTGAAAACGGTTCAGTCCAGCACACGCTAAACAGCTTGTACCGGTCAAGTGTGGCATCGGGCGTACCTCGCGTACATACATACTCACACATACGCTGCGTTGAGATCAAAGCACGGCCAACGTTTTGCGTACGGGTGGTCCCCATGCACCCGTGTACCAACTATCGAGTGTCCTTCGTGGAACTTCGTGTGCTGTGAAGGTTTTAAAATCAGTTAAAAAATCAAGCTCACTGAACGTTTGCAGGAATCCATAAAACAGATTGCTATCCTGTGCTACTGTAACCAAACAGACAGTTGTATAAAGTCGTATTGCGAAAATTAAATTATATTATCATCTGCAACAGTTACCATTTCAAGTCTAAATGGCACCTTTAAGTTCCGATCGAGCTAATTTTGCTGATCAACGATGCACCGTATGCAATTTCCCTATGTTCGTCAGCTCGCCCAGCAATGTGTTACTAAACCATTTAACGTTTAACACTTTCATCCGGTGCTGCCATTTTGATTTTCGTACAAATTCGCGAGCACGGTGCTGCGTAGCAACGTCCCAATGCTGGCAAACACTTGCTACACCGGTCTTTTCCTAGGTGACATTCATTTCCATTTCCAAACCGGTATGATCAAGCATGAGGAATCGCTCATTAGGATACCTTTCGTTGCTGGACGTGACCGGGACGTTCTCGTTCTCCGCGCAATGGGAAGCGACAACTCGAAGTACGAAACTTTCGCAAACAAGCAATCGGCAAAAGTTCTCACTCCATCCTTCTTTTGCTCCTTGCTTCTCCTCAACAATCTTCCGTCCGTCACCTCAAAAGCATAACCACATTTCGGAGTAACCGGGAAATGGAATTGCGCGTCAATAATTTGGCCAACTTCTCGCAGTCGAACTTTGTCCAACCGTCCAATCGCCTTCGAGTGTGTGTGTGTGTGTGAAAGAGCCGACCGTTGTCGAAGTCTTCAAGTCAAGTTAATTAAATTTTAAAACTTTACCAACAACCGCTACCGGACCAAAGGGCGTGAAGCTTTCGGGACATCGTAGCGACCAGCAACACACGGGAATTCCCTGACGATTCGGAAGCCAAGCGCAAAACTTTGCACCCGAATGTCCGAATCGGCCCACCGGACGCATAAAAAGTGGCGGAACGTTAAATATTTTATCAAACTATCGGTTGTATTAATTGTTATTTAGTTACCTTCTTGCAAATAAGAGCGAGAGCGTCAGTGAGACAACGATTCTCATTTGGGGTAGAAAATCTAGTGGAAAGAGACAAAGTTGCTAACACGCTGCCTTTCCGCCGCGTACCAGAAAGTTCTCAATTGCTTCAATAGACCTCATTAGAGGCGGTTGGCGTTCGGTGTGTCGTTCCCGGGGGAGACCTCGGGAAAGGTTACGGTAATGGAAGGACGTATTTTGGTCCTATTCGAGGCCGGTCGTAACGTATCGAGTAACGCCTTCTAGTAGAGGCTAGTAAAGGCTGTGCAATTCTCCAAGGAATTGGCATCCAGACGATCACGGAAAATCAGATTTGCGCGACGTGAAGGGTTCCTTCACGATGCGAAACACGTATAGCTCGGTTTGGATGGCTCCACTCTGTTACCATACCGACGCGACCGGTGGCGCGTGCGACGCTCTATTGTTTTACTATTTCAAATGTACTGTTTTCTTTTTATCTGTGCCTGCGCTAGTTCGCTTTCGCTGCTGAACAATTGCGACGAAATTGGTTAATTTAATTTCCGTAGGCATCGTCTTTGTGGTCGTTTTTGCGGAGTGGAGAAATATGAGAAAGGATGATACAATTAATCCAGAGTTCCGATTACTGTTCTGCGTGGATTAGGGTTGTTTGGCCTATAATAGTAAAACAGAATTTTTTGCAACTTTTTTTTTATTGAACATACATCCCTTCAAGGGTTATGCACCGAGTATAGCGATCTTTCAATGTTTCGTTACGATTTTGTAGTATTATTTGTCTTTTGTCTCAAAAAAGGTCTTACTTTCGGCAAACACCTCTTCTTTCGACGAAAATTTCTTCCCAGCGAGCATCCCTTTGAGATCAGAGAAAAGGAAATAGTCGCTGGGAGCCAGATCTTGGGAGTACGGTAGGTGAGGAAGCAATTCTTAGCCTAAGTCATGAATATTTGCCATTGTTTTCACTGATGTGTGGTCCGGTGCGTTGTCTTGATGAAACAAAACTTTTTTTTCTTCAAATGGGGTCGTTTTTTGGCGATTTCGTCCTTCAAACGCTTCAATAACTTGAAATGGTAGTCGCTGTTAATGGTCTTTCCTTCCTCAAGATAGTCGATGAAGATTTTTCCTTGCGAATCCCAAAAAACTGACGCCATAACCTTGCCAGCTGATTGTTGCGTTTTCCCCCGCTTTGGAGCAGGTTCATCGCGTCCAGTCCACTCGGATGACTGTCTGTTGGACTTTGGCGTGTAGGGGTGACGCCAAGTCTCATCCATGGTAAAATCTTCTTCTTCTCTGGCACTACAACCTCTGTAGGTCTTGGCCTGCTAGCAATTGCTAGCTCTCTGTGACTTAGTTATGCCCGTAGCTGGATAGTCAGTCCTGCGTACGGGGAGGCGGTCCGCCGGGATTCGAACTCCGGTACTGCCGTGTGAAGACGGGCGCCGCTATCGTATACACCACCGGGCCGCCCGAACCGGGGTAACCTATCGACGCAAAAACTCGGATTTATTTCGCTCAAACAGCTCCAAACACTGCTCCGAAACATCAACTCGTTATTGTTTTTGGTCAAATGTGAGCTCCCGCGGCACCCATTTTGCACAGAGCTTTCTCATATCCAAATACTCGTGAACGATATGTCTAACACGTTCCTTGAATATCTTAAGGGTGTCAGCTATCTCGATCAACTTCAAATTACCGTTGCTTATAACAATTTTGATGGATTTTTTAATGTTTTCGTCTGCAACCACCTCTTTAGGGCGTCCGCTGTGTTCACCGTCCTCAGTGCTCATTTCATCCCGTTTAAATTTATTATACAAAAATTTCTTGTTTGACTTTGGTAGATCAATGTCAAAAAACTCTTCATCAAGCCAATTTTTGGCTTCAACTGTATTTCTTCCCTTCAAAAAGCAATACTTTATCATCATGAGAAATTCCTTCTTTTCCATGATTACTCGAAACACAAAAGTTGCGTCACATAAAATGCTCTAGCTCACTAGGTTATTGACCCAGTGCTGCCAAATTTTGACAGAACTCATTTGAAGATTCGCACAAACTAAAAATGATAAGGATTTAAATCTACTAGCGCCATTAATGTGTTCGGCCAAACAATTATCAGCCGACCTGTTATCAGGCACTACATTTAGCAGTCACGACCGGGTCCAGTTCCTCAATCGGTTTTGACTTTAAGGAACAGTCAATTGTAAAAAAGGAGAAAAAGCTGATCTTCAAAATGATCAGTGACATGTGCGTACCCGCTATCAGTCTGTACAAGTCCAACAAGCCTTCCCCATTTTTCTTCTTAACTTAACGACGTGCTGAGTCATACCAGTCATCGAATGGCTTACTCAATCTACTAATACCACCTACTTGAATAGTCAAGTCCTCACTACGAGGGATAGGTCCGTAAGAGATTCAGTGCCCGGTACTGCTAGCGCTGCTATAGTTCCTGCCACTTGATGTGTCTATGACTATGAGCATGTTACCTTACTCAACAATTTGGGAAAAATATTACTTAAATATTCTCATTTTTGAATTTCTTTTTTTTTTCTGACAATATTCTGTAGCACAATTACAAGGTAAAAAAATTAGTTTCATTTTAAAGATTACTTTTCTACTCATCATTGATAGTTATAGTCTTCTTTCGTTCCTTTGCGTTTTTCGTTCGAGATTTTTGTACTATTTCATCCTGTTTGACCAACATTTCTTAAAGCTTACTTAATTGTTTCGCTCATTTTCCTTGCAGCCGAAAGCTTGGAAAAACACCTCTACCCGGAACTGTAAATATTTAATGCTGATCCGTTTATTTAACATCATGAAACATAATATATTAATCCTGCGCTGGATTTGCATTGCGTGAGGATTCTTTTTACATTGCACACCCACCAAAGAGAAGGTGTACAGAAAACCCAAAGCGTATCGATTTTGTTCCCCGAAAGGATGGTAGTAGCAGATGGGATGCGATACTGCTTCCTTTGGCGGCATTTGTCGTGGTTTTGTCTCTACCGTTCACCACCGCTGCAGTGGAATTTCGCTAAGCGGTAAACAAAACAGGGAAGCATCAAACAAAAACCCCTCGCTCTGCTCTGACGATACGCTTTGTTCTACCCACGAAAACAAACGTACACCGTTTGCTTTTTTCCTCCTCCATTTAACCCACACATACACGCTGCAGAAAGACCTCTTCGTGCTTTGCATACTTTGCACCGGGCCATCCGTTTTACTCCACAGGCCGCGAGAAAACGTGACGAGGTGCAAAACTTTCGCCCAAACTTTGCCCCATCTCGGAACGCTTCCAAACTGTCGATCATCATCATCATCATCATCATCATCCTGGCCGAGCTTCCGCTCCTCTGTGGCGGGAATATTCGGGCGAGAGTCGGGACTGCATTGTTTATGGAAGATTTTTAACTTTTAGCCGTTCTTTGTGGAGTTTTCTCCTCCTTTTCTTTCCGATACAATGAAAAGCTCTGGTGTACATGATCCTTCCAGAAAATCTTCTTTTCCCTAAGCACAAGGGGCTAATCTCCAACCGGTACGTTAAAACTGATAATCCCCGTTTCGGTTTTATTCCTTTAGCGTCACAGTGTTCCATTTTCACGCAAAGTTGTGTCCAGTTACTTTACTTTACTCCAGTTAAAGTTGTGTCTGTCCAGTTACTTTAAAAGGGTGGTTTTTTTACCATTTTGCATCCAGCCCATTTCAATGGTGTAATAGACCAGACCAGTTGTGAAACAAACTGAAGATGGCTGATTGGACGAATTATGTTGCGTGCAGTGATAACAATGTTCATGCATTTATCTTTTTTTGTGGCAAATTCCAAAACAGTGCACGTTCATTGTCCTATAAAAGGGACAATGAACTATTTCATTCGTATTCGTCTTATCTGTTGCAGCATTCCAGTTGAAGGAATCCTAAACAAATTAGCTTACCTTAATATTGTTTTTTTTTTTTGTTATTCACGAACCTTTCTTTATAAACTGCACAAAATAGCTCAGTTCGACGATGCGAAATTAGTGTCCACATTCTTCCGGACGAAGATCAAACAGAGCGAAAGTCAAGCAATACCATGGAAATTATTATTCAAAAAGAAAGATCCAGCAATCTAAGGCCGATACATGATGAGACCACACACTGAAGAACAAATTAAACGAACGATTGTATGCTTTCGTGAAGTACTGGGCGACTCCACCCATAAATATACACGAAAAATGACCCCGGAGTGAAAATTTAGTTATGAAAAACGGCTTTACAATGTCTACAAAATGCATTTTCTAATCAAAATTGTAATGCAATATTATTTATCATGTTTCGCCTATAGTTTGTAGTAATTACGATACTTTTAAAATAGACGATAACAATTATCTTCATAATCTAACAGAGCCTGTTTGAAATCCACATGCTAAAAAATGCTGTAAGGCTCAGATATAGGGCATTTAACGTTAATAAAGTTCTGTTCTTTTATTGTAAAATAATTGTAAGTCGAAGGATTCAAGGTAGATAATAATCTGGAATAATTAATCAATTTATTTTTTACATCCGACCAGTTCCATCAAAGAGATCGCGCGAAAACATGTTCCTTCTAGATGCTCAACGACTCCCAAACAATACGACCATAATTCACTTATCCTTCTCTAAATATCCACCTCCAATTCCTAATAAAATTTACACCACGAACCTCATAAATAACGACCAAGCACATAAATAATCGGACGTAAACATTCCGCAAAGCTGCAACATATTTAAATCAATTTACCAAGCAATAAAAACTCAAAGCATACGCTTCTTTTCTTAGTTGACAGACGGATAGTCGCCACAAGGCAAGGCAGGGCAATGGCGCATAAAGTCCAAACAGCTCATATCTCTTCATGTTTTCTGGAGCGAATTAAAATCATTACGCAGTGATTGCTTCCCAAACATGGATGTCTCTCCACTATCACCGCAACGATAAAGGGGAAGACCTTAAAAATGATGACATCGGCAAAGGGACATCGCGTGTATGTGTGGCACGGAGGTAACAAAGATGCCATCCATTAATCAACGGACGACGGCGAGGACGACGACGATGGCTAGGACGCACTTCATGTGCGCTGGTGTAATGATAAAAGTTTAACGATGAATTATGCCCAAATAGACCATGCCGCCCATTCTTCTTGCTCTCCATCCTCGATGCACATACGTAGATGAGAGCATTTCTCCGGTTCCGGTTCTATTACAAAATTTTGCTCATACTACTACCACCACTCGGCAGAAAGATCAAAATAGTTTGACACGTCGGTTTTAATCTGCTTTCATCTTTTCATGGATCGACGTTTGGTGGATTTTGTGAGCCTTGCAATTTTTCATCCACCGTAAGGTGGGTGAGAGGGCGGAAAAAGGCCTGAAATGGGATAACGAGAAGAAGAAAAAAAAATCCTGGCTAACAATCCTGCCCAGCAGGACCAAATCGAGTGTAACAAAAGTGCAAACAAATTTGTAAAATCTTAATGATTGACGTAATTTTTATAACTTTTTTTAAAAAATGAAGAAAATATTAAAGGATTTTTAGAATAAAAAAAACTAACCAAGGGTGAGTTCATTTTTTTTTTCATATGATCAGATCCGTTTATCTTCGGTATATTCGGTTATACGCAATTTTGGCTTGCTATCGTTGGCTAAAACAATTGATTTTTTCATCGTTACCAAACTCGAATATTAAAGAAAAGTTTTTCAAAACAGTAAATCAGTTCTACATGAAGACTTCCATTGTAGCTAAACGGGAAAAAGCTCAGAGAGCTTCTGGATTCACGAGAGCTTGCAGCTTTACGAGAGCTTTCACTCTAATGCTTGTATTGTCTAGTGGAATATCGTTATACACGTTAACTGTCATAATTTTCATAGCATTTTGATACTCCAACTTCAAAGCGCTAAAACTTCGGTATGAAAACACGTAAGAACAATTCCTTTGCTTATTACAAATATTAATATTTTGCACACCATTTTGTGTGCAACCATGAATCCTGTGTGGCGCGAGTGAGGTATATAAATGCGTCTGACAAGACGGTTCAGTTCGAACTGTCCTTTCCTTACGCTGAATATCCAACTACATGTAAGATTCAAGGAAACCATAAATGACAGGCTGAGAGCTCTCAAGGTGATGCATGAAATTTAGATAAGCATCTCAGCATGTCCTCCAACGGCTAAATTTACTGATGATTTACATCCTTCTTATATCCGAGACCTGAAGCATACCCTCGTAGCAGATATTAGAGCATTGTTCCGTCCGTATTATATCTGTAGCATGCTTAATGCGCGTATAAATCCAAGAGAATTACTTGCATTTTATGTGTGCAACGTTTTTTTTCCATTTCCTCCATTCCATTTGATTAGTCCCTCCGGTCAGGCCGTCAAATGTTGACATACTTTTTCTGGTTTTGACCGTACTAACCAAGTAGTTTTATGTTCCGTAACTGAAAAAGTGTGTGATAATACAGAAGCGTCGCTGTATCAGAAATGTTGGTGCAGAAAAGTAGCAAGACAGGTACGGCTATGCCTAGACAAAGTTTATTGCACGTTTATTATGTCAAGTAATGGTAGAAAGTTTGTACCCTTTGTCGCACAAGCACGACCAGTGGCTCTCTTTCTCTGCTCATACGCATATGGATGATATAACACTCACATTACTAGGAGATGATAGAAATGGTGATAGTAAAGAGACGAGGGCTATGCTTGTTACTGGGGAGGGAACGCGGATTATTTGTGTGTCCGCACAAGATTGCGCTAATTACACGCAACGAACACGCGGGAATGACTAGAATATGTTTTGTTTTTTATCTGCCAATAACTGCTAAGCACCGGCATCCGTACACCCGTCGAATGTATCGAAAACGCCAGCAGGGCCGCACTCAACAAGCTGCACCGACCACCATCAAATTGCGATAGCTTTCACGCTCTTGCTCCACGACCAACAGCATCTGATTGACGGTATCCTCACACCCGGCGTAGCTCAGCACACCGACGCAACTGATCGGTGCCTTCTTCAGCAGATGGAACCCAATCTTCCTGCGCTTTAGCGCAAACAGGTACGGTACCTGGCTCTGGCGGCAGAGCATTTTTACGTTGCTCACCATCTGGTCAATAGTTTCGTTCGGTTCGAGATCCGGAGCGACCAGTACGAACCGCACCTTGCGAAGCTCTAGCAGCTTCAATACCTCGTTGAAGCCCACCACGAATCGTTTGTTCGCGACGGCTTTAATTGGGTTTTTTGCATATGCTTTCGTTTGATAGTTAAACAGCTTCCGCCAGCTCACGCAATTCGTCCGAGATGAAATGGTCAAAATACCTAAAACCAGTGTCCGGAAGTCAGTGAATTGTAATGAAATCGATAAAGCATGCTGGGATTAAAGCTACTTACGGTCTAAAGATTCGCGAATGTCTCAGTACGGTAGGCTTGGACACAGCGGCCGAAACACGCAGCGAAGGGAACCCGTTCTGATACTCGCTAGAATCACGGCTCGGCGGTGGTCCATCGTTAATGCAGCATCGTTCAATCGCTTTGAGGAATGGTGAGTCGACTAGATTGTGCTTTGAGGTTCCCTCATTCGATTGCTTGCTCGCAACGACACCGTTGGCACCTTTAACGTGTTCGGCACTCTTCTCCTGCTCCACGCTAGTACTGTTCGTGGTTTGGGATGCACCTTCATTTGCCTCCGATTGCTGCCCAGCAGCTGCACCCTTTTCCGTGCGACTCCGTATAATGTCCTTCTTCAGCCGTGAGAGCTTCTTTTCCGTTGGCACTTCCCGCTGTTTGCCTTTGTGCAGTAGCAGCAACGGTTGCTGTGGAACGATCGGCACAATCGGCTTCGGTTCCGACCGGTCGCCCACCGCCAGCTGCTCCCGGATGCATTCCGATAGATTGATCTGCACAACGTCGGTGGGTGCCTTTTTCGATCGCTTCTTCGTCTTCAGCGTCGGCCCGGGTGGTAGCGATTGGACGTGCCGGTACTTTTCCAAAAAGCTTTCATCGATAATCTGCAACTTTTGACTTTTCGGACCGCGTATCTTTTTCAGCTGCTCTTCATACTTTTTGGCCTGTTTCTTCTGTCGTTCCGCTTCTTTGCGAGCTTTCCGGGCAGACAACTTCTCACCGTCCAACGGTGGTGCGGATTGATGGAAGGACTGTGTTGCACTGCCCGCACCATGCTGTCCACTACCCGGAGCAGACGTTGCACTGGTCTGTGGTCCTGAGCCGTGTACCGAAGCGGCCATTGACTGACCGCTCATGTTTAGTCGTGTATGTTTAGAACGTTTTGCAACACTTTTTCATCCTGCTGACCAGGGATACGACACTGGAGCTTTCAGGCTATCACCATTATCCTTGCCGGAATGAAGGCGCCCATGCACACAGCGCGCTTACTTCATGTCAAACAATGAGGAATCGAAACAACCGGATAAATAAAGAAAGAAAAATATCAAAAACTGGAATACACAAATGAACAGCCTAAATAAAAATAAACTTACGTAACGTTCTGTATATTGTAAACCATTAAAAATTAAAAGAAACATCAAAATGATTAGAAAAATAATGTGCAAACTACAAAATTTTCCAAAAGGCTTGCAACGTATAGACAGGACTGCAGCACAATCTGACTGCTGTGATTTGACGTTTCGGACGACTTTTCAGTGACAGTTTGTTAACTCGGAACGGCGTGCAGCTTTGGATTACACAACCAAAAACTACGAACGGTGTTTTGCATATTTACCGTATTTACCAAATTAGGATAACTTTTCCCAAAAGCATTTATCATTTCGACCACATCCCACCGGACTGTATTCTAGTCTTATCACACGTAACGCATCATGGACGTTTCGCTCGAGAATCTATCGTCATCACAGAAGGATGAGCTGATGAGCACAATCAAGCAGAAAATTGCGATAGCCAACGCTCAGGAACTAGTCACCGTAAGTTACACTACCACCGGTGGGATGATTTGCCGGTACGAACAGTCTCTGCAGGAATTGATATAAATGTACTTATCACATATTTTTAGAAAATGACGGAAAAATGCTTTCGAAAGTGTGTTGGCAAACCCGGCCAAGACTTGGACGGATCGGAACAGGTATGCTAAGACATCATTCAGATTGTGTTTTGTTTAATATCAATGTTTTCATATCGTTTATGTTGTGTTGTGCTTACAGAAAAACAATGAGGAATCGAAACAACCGGATAAATAAAGAAAGAAAAATATCAAAAACTGGAATACAAAAATGAACAGCCTAAATAGAAACAAACTTACGTAACGTTCTGTATATTGCAAACCATTAAAAATTAAAAGAAACCTCAAAATGATTAGAAAAATAATGTGCAAACTACAAAATTTTCCAAAAGGCTTGCAACGTATAGACAGGACTGCAGCACAATCTGACTGCTGTGATTTGACGTTTCGGACGACTTTTCAGTGACAGTTTGTTAACTCGGAACGGCGTGCGGCTTTGGATTACACAACCAAAAACTACGAACGGTGTTTCGCATATTTACCGTATTTACCAAATTGGGATAACTTTTCCCAAAAGCATTTATCATTTCGACCTACCACCGGACTGTATTCTAGTTTTGCCTGAAAACGGAAAACATTTGTTAGCTATCTATCGCTTTTACGCCATTAACCACCACCGCCACCAAGTACACCTTAATATCCAGCAATGAGCCATTTTCTTCCATCTTTTTTAAAACCATGTCACGGAACTCTAGATCTTCATCCATTTTGTCAATTCGTCTGAAAAGCCTACAAATAATGTAAGTATTTTTGTTGATACAACATTTACCAAGCCGCTGCAATTGCTCCGGCTGTGCAGCTTTTTATTTGTTTACACCGTCATTCCAAACTGTCAAAGTAAAACAAAAAGAAAAAGCCTAGATTGCTGATACAGCCCTGCACCATCGCACCCATGAAACGAAAATAACCCTCCCGTCTATTGCATGCTTGAAGAACATTTATATTATCTATATTGGCTTATATTAAATTTAGTTGCCAAATACTTAAGTAAGAAATATAGGATACCGAACGAAAATAGACTATTGCTCCACTTTTCATCTCAAAAACGTATTCCAAAAATACGATAAATCTAGAAACCCTACAAAGATAAAAGCAACATTTATGAGGTTCTTCAAATTTTCTAGATGCTCTTTGGGTCATCTACAAACAGCTGTCGTTCAAAATAATCTACAATGTCATTTTCCCTTTTCTCGTATCGGTGTTTTTATTTAAGTGCAACTTTCCGGCTCCATACGCAGTACGATTTAAATTTTGTGCAGGCTGTGTTTCAATCATGAATACAGTAAAGTTCAAGTAGTGCCTATCGTCCATAGCATATTGTTCTGTTTCGTGAGCAGATACCTTCAAGCAGATCAGTGGGTGAGCGTGTTCACTGTTTATGGTTGCATGGATGTACCTAGAAATTCTAAAATTTCACACTATTGGGAAAGATTGTTGAATCAAAAAGAGAAAAAAAAAACAAAGATACATTCTCTACTACAGGAATTTACATCTGGCGTCTGGCGTAAGTATGCATGCAAGCACGATAAACTTATGGGCGTAATAACGCCCAACATATTGGTGGTCCGGTTTGCTAATTAAATTCCGACGGAGAAAGCCTTGCACCGTCACCGTGATGTAACGAATGTGCTACTGCGTATCCAATAACATAAGTCACCACCACTATCGCCTCTACAACGGCTGTGACGAATTCTGCGGAATGCATTTTAAGCTTTGCGCAAAGGAAACATGGTTAATGTAAATATGGTTGGTTGCTTATCGTGGTTTTATCAGTATACCCCGTACACGTATCCCGGATTGCTGTGTTTGATGGCGGTTAGGTGTATCGTTAATTGTAATGCTATTCTTTATTGAATTTATTGATTTATTTCTTGATCATTCTTGATCATTCTTGATCATTTCAAATTGCATCGCCCTGCTTTTATTGCAATTCATTAGTTATGAGGGATTATTTCATATCTTTATCGCTACGAATGCGTGCAAACATTAGCTGTGAAGTGATGAAACTAGTCGCTCTAATCTTACCAAGGTGCTGACCGATAAGTAAATTCCTGGCTGCCTATGGGCACTACACTTGTAAAATGTAGTCGTGGAATTAGTTGTTCTACAGATTTAACAACAAGAATAAAAGTACCAAGGGCAGTATGTAGCTAGTACACGAAATTCTCAAACATTAGATAGGAATTAACATAATGCAAAGCATTGAAGCAATGATAATAAAATCGTAATATGACGTGACCTATGCAAAATGAAAATAACTGGTGCTCAATACATGTTGCAATAGTAGGTAATACGATAAGAGCCAGATGCCGGTGCCGTTATCATTGTTTGGTATTATTGTGCAAGCCTAAGCAGATTCTTTCAGTGAATCACAATATTCTGATACTCGCCGAAAAGCAGCCAGTGTTGGATGAACGCGTGGCAAGGTCGGTGGTTACTGCGCTAGCCAGTTGCAACTTATCTT
>KZ061624.1:488521-511510 GCA_002091835.1 Anopheles maculatus | reverse complement strand
ATGAGCGAGCTGGACGGGTTGAGGAAGGATCGTCGGAACGGTGGTTATTACGTGGCAAACGAGCTTCATCTTGAGTCACGGTTTGCTCGCAATCTAGAGACCAACTTTGCAACCCGTGCGACCATTCTCGAGCGTAGCAGCGGAAGGAAGTTACGTGCCCGAAGCGAATCGGAACCACAGGAATTACTTTACCACAGTGCCCATAGAAATGGCGGTTTTAGTGCCGGTAGCAGTAGTTTGCTTGCAGGCCAGCGGACAGCTGGATATCACCAGCTGCAGCAGCGACACAGTCGAGATGTAAGTATCGTAGCCGACGTGTAACTGCGCTCCTTTTGTATGCTTTATTACACAACATCGCTTTCTTTCGTAGAACACACTCAAACGAACCCGTGACACTATCTCGCCAACACTGGAAGCAGATGAATCATTCGACGTATTTACCGGCGAGCAGCGTGCTGGTGGAAGTGAATCTTTGTCCTCTTCGGCAGTCGGTATTTGTCCGAAAGATTCGCCTCCATCGAAAATGGTGAATGCTACAGAGGAGATGGATGTTAGTTCGGATCATGTTCTACCGTCCGGTAGGACTTCGAGTTCAACCGTACACCGTAACAAATGCTCCAAAAGTTTAACAGGCACCACCGGTGGTCAGTTACGAACGTCGAAGGTAACTGTGCGTGCCAATCGCGTTGGAATCAACAGACTTAAACCAAAACTAGCGAGCACACTGACCAGTACCGGTGTAGTCGGAACAGCAGTAGCGTCAGACGTTTGTCGAAAATCAACCTCCCCACAGCCACAAGCTCAGAAAGGATCCACATCCTCTTCCATTATCGGTGTAGTTCACAATACGGGCAGCTCGTCACCGACTCCGTCCGGTGTATCTATCGGTACGAGCGGTGGTGAATCGGTCCACACACAAGATCTCGATGCGGAAACGATCGATCAGTCCGATGCAGGTGACGATGACGATGATCTGGACGATGAGTGTAACGGAGAGGACGATGATCTGGATGATGAGGTCGCAGTTAGCGGCGATGAGGTGCTGGACGATTCGTTAACCGATTCTGAGGACAACTATCGGTCGTATCTGGCGGCTGCTTATCAGAAGCCAAAGTCACACTCTGGTTCACCGTCCCCTTCACTCGGCAACAAAGCTCCGGTCGTTACGTCTATTGGCAGTGTGCTCGGTGGAAATGCTCCCGAAGGCCCTCTGGCACCCAGTTTGTTCCCCTACGTGCCGCCATATCTAACGTTCGCGACACACGACGAGAAAGGACCACCGATGCCACCCTCCATTCACAAGGTGTTGAAATGGAAGCTGACGCTAATTACTCCTATCGTTGTCCGCAAGGTATTGCAAAACAGTGGTTTCCGTTTGTTGAAAAGTAAGTAGCGTTTGTGCGCGGTTATTCTGCTTTATTCTTTTCCAAACCCATTTATGTTATTCCTTTCATCTCGCCCAGAAACAAACGACTGGATCGGAATTTGGGGTAGACACATGAAGAGCACGCTGTTCAAAACGTTACGACCATACCAAAAGTTTAACCACCTGCCCGGGAGCTTCCAGATCGGACGTAAGGATCGCATGTGGCGTAATTTGCAAACGCAGATGAATCGCCACGGCAAGAAGGAATTCGGTTTCATGCCTCGTACCTACATTATACCTCAGGATTTGAAGATGTTGCGGCAGCTGTGGCCCCGCTACAATCAGCGTAACTGCAAGTGGATCATTAAACCGCCCGCGTCGGCACGTGGCACCGGTATTAAGGTGGTGAATCGGTGGTCCCAGATTCCCAAGCGAAAGCCACTGATTGTGCAGCGATACATTGAGCGACCGTTGCTCATCAACGGTAGCAAATTTGATCTGCGGCTGTACGTACTGGTAACCTCGATGAACCCGCTCCGTGTGTATATGCACACGGACGGATTGGCACGGTTCGCGTCGGTAAAGTACAGCGAGAAGTCGGAAACGCTGAACGATCGTTACATGCATTTAACGAACTACAGTATTAACAAACTGTCAAACAACTACAGCCATAACGAGGATGCCGACGCGTGCCAGGGCCATAAGTGGACGATCAAATCACTTTGGACGTACTTTGCTGAGCAGGGTATCAATGTGGATCGACTGTGGAGTGCGTTGCGTAATCTCGTGCTCCGAACGGTCCTTGCCGGCGAATGTTCCATCCATGCGATGTCGAAGGTGAATGTGGGAAGCAAGTACAATTGCTACGAATTGTTCGGTATCGACGTATTGCTTGATTCGGAGCTAGTGCCGTGGTTGCTGGAGGTAAACATTTCACCTTCGCTTCACTCAGCCTCCTCTCTGGATCTGTGCGTTAAGGGTCCGCTCGTGAAGGCCCTGTTTAACACCGTTATGTATCAGGTAAATGACACTCAATTTGTTCGTACGATTTGAAGAATTGTGAAAAATTATACCTTGCTTTCTTAGGTTCCTCCGAGAATACCAATGGCTGAGCAGAAAGAAATACTGAAAGAGCAAGGACTGGAGGGTCCGCTCTGTTTCGATAAGCGCATCTACACGACCGGATTGTCGAAGACCGAAAGACTGAAACATAATCAATTCATCCAGAAAGACATGTGCCGGGAAGATGTACGTTTGAGACAAAAAGCCCTAGTTCCACGTCCAGGACGTAATCACTTGTTTATGTCTATTTTACAGTATCTTAACACAATACTAGAAGAATTAACGCCCGACGATGTGCGTTGTCTGCTGTTGACGGAGGACGAATTAGCGCGTAGTGCACCGCTGGAACGGATTCTTCCCGCTCCGAACAGTTATCGCTACCTTGGGTTTACCGAGCACCCTCGGTATTACAATCGTTTGCTGGATGCTTGGGAACATCGGTACAGCCAGAATCGATCGGAAGGAATTGCACTGTTGCAGTCGCTCTGTGAACGAAAAGTGCATCTACAGGTACCGCCCAGCACGCTTAAAAAGGTAAGTGCAGTAGGACACAATCCATCACCAACTCTATTTCATACCCTTTCGGGAAAGTATCTGGTTCTGATGTGAATTACTTGAATATTCAGCTAATTAAAATCTAATTCCGAACTTTACTTTACAAAGTACAAGTCAGATACTTTCTTCGGAGGTTGTTTAAAACATACATACATTCCAAAACATTTACAAATCCCACACAAACACAAACATGTCACTGTATTGAACCACCCAAGGCAAAGCCGAAGCACAATCAATCGACCTGGTGCAAGTGCTCCTCGTATACACGCACCATTGAACAGCTAATTTACACACATTAGTCCGCACAAGCACTAACTACACGGCACTGAAATGATGCAACTCATCATCAGTTCATCAGCTCTCGAGCAAAATATCTAACATCGTTTAACTAATGCTGTTGCACATTTGCTTCCCTGCATTTTGCTATCAAGCGATGATACACTGAACATAAAACTGTCCGAACACCACCTTTCCTATTTTCTCATTCCTATTTTCCATTTTGTAAAGATCCACGAAAAGGCAACGTATTTAATTATTGCTCTTAAACAATTTCTCTATTTTATACTAGATCTTGAGGTTTCTTTTAATAACATTCCACTCTTTACTCGTGTTGCGTTTATTTTTATCTTTCCAAGTCAACTTTCTTGTTATTCTTCACTGTTTATTATATTCTAACCTACGCAAACACATGTACATATGTAAAACAGAACAAAAACACAATACTACTCTTATACGCTTTGTCTTTTTCGCTCTCTATATATACTCTACCGAACACAATAGTTATTCTACCAAGAACCTTTTAAATTGAAAATATCAAACATACAACTTTTACTAAACCTTTCTTATTCTCTCTCACTGAATCCTATCGATTAATGGGGGTCCGTCCACCTTTCTCCGCCCTTGTTAACGACCGGTCGAATATTTTTGCTATTCTCGCATTATACTTGCACTGCTAAATCGAATCAATCCTACGGCCTTAATGTTGTATGATATGCAAACGCACTAAAACGTACTGATCGACATTGTACGGTCGATCGAACGATGTCCATATTCCAAAAAATAATATGAGCGCAGGATATTTGGTCAGCATTCCGAGCTGCATACTGGCGTTGTCGAACGATACAGGGTCGTAAGTGTGACATCATCTTTTTTCTAGGTTGCTTTTGTTTTTTGGCATTTTTATGTTTTTATTGGATTTTTTTTTCTTTGAATGTTTTTTTTTTTGTTTTTACTCAACATTCGTTTTTATCATAGTTCCTTATTATTTGTTAAATCACGAAAAATCATTTTGATACTGCAGTTCCTACTTTTTTTCTCATTGTAATGGATTTCTTCTATTGAAAGTTATTGTTTTCTTTGTTCTTTTGGTTCTTTTGCTTAACATTTTAAAAGTTTTCTTTTTTGGTTTTTTGGCAACCGTATGATGAGTTTTTAACTGTCAAATTGTTAAAGTATTCTCGCTCTAGGAAGCGTAGTGTTGCGTTTGATGATTCTATTTTCAATATATATTTGAGACGTGTTTTAATTCAATTAGAAGCCCGGATTAATGATCGTATCGGAAAGCTCACTTTTGCAAACTTGTAACAGTGTTTCTATAGAATTTTGCCGTTAATTACCATTACATAGATTATTGCTAGTATGAATGAGTGGCCAAGATTTGAAATATTGTAGTGTGGAGATCAACATTAAAGCAAGACATTTAAAAAAATAATGTATTTAAACTCCAGAGGATAGTATTTAGTTCCTCTCTTAATCTTTTTTAGCTGTATGTTCTAATTTTTTCCTAGCTATTCCTACATTATTGCGCTAGCTTACATTGAATCGATTACCTCCATTATTGCAAACACAATGTAAGAATAAATTTCAACTACTAACACCAAAGCAACACGAAAATCATGGCGAAAACTATTTTAATTATTTATCATTCCAAGAACACAATTTGTTTGACTATTATTTTAATTTGTTTTACATCAATTGCCACCCGTCTATACATATCTACCAAATCTACAGTTTACTAAAATCGAGCTGTCGTTGAACGATTTCTTTTTTCTTTTTATCTGAATTGCACTTCCACAATCAATCTGCTCCTCTATAGGCGATCGAAGATATCATCGAATCGATCAATAGCGGTGGTAACAATATTTGGGGTGTTGCAAATCCATACTGAGATGTTTCCTGGCATCCTACTCCTTCCAAATCATCCGCTAAACTGATCTCAGTTTATTGTGTCGTTATTTATCCTGCCTATGTCAATTGTCCAAAATCAACCCGTCCCAGCTTTAAGTTGAACAATATTTTCCTTTCGCTCTTCCTGAGAACCTCCTTGCCTCAACCAGGTAATATCGATCGTGTAATGTTAGCCGTTGTAGATGCAGTGAATAATACCCAAATAGCCATCACATACCGATGTCATTAATGTTTCCTGTTTTTTTTTACTTATCTACTTTATTTTTACACTCTCTGGCCATCGTTCGAAAACGTTATAAACATTTCATAAAATAGTGTGTTAAAAGACTAGTCTTATAGAAGGTTACTTGACGGAATCCATAGCAAGTTGGAATGGTTCGTTACTTCATAGTGTTGTAGCCGTTTGAATTTCTATCTAGAATTTCACATTAGTCCTTGTTCACTTTATAGCGCATTTAACTAAATCCTTTCATGTGTAAGGATACAAAAAAAGATGAATGCCTCCGCGAAGGTATGATCATCACTTTGCCGGGAGCTTTCTGTTGCAGGATTAGAGCATGTGAAACAAAGAAACGGTGCTGCCGGGAAAATTTAATCGTTACTCTATTTATAAATCGTTTTTTTTTCTTTATTCATAAAGAACAGCCTGGCCGTATTGCTATCGTTAATCTACCTACATTTTGTTGGTATTTTTAAAAGTTTACTGTAAACCGTAACATTAGCATACAACATAAAACACCTCGACACTGCTTTGCTTTTCGGACCAACTTTACAACAGAGCGTCGGATTTGAACATTCATCATATTTAATATTCAAACCCACCTGACCGGTAGCACCTTTGGATGAGTTTCGTACCCGATAGAAACGGAATTCTGGGTCTCTAAATTTACCCGTGCAAGGAGTCGACTGACTAACCTGCAATCCTGTGGGATATTGTCATTGAATATTATTAGAGAGTTATACTTCGCAGCTTAAACTGCATTTGCTAATTTTTGTAAAATTGTCACATGCTCAGTATACGACGTGAAAACTCTGTAATTTCTTCTTGCGTCTGCATCCTTTGTATAGTTAAATGTTTATAAAAAATTCCCAGAAAATAGTGATAATAGCTTTTCTTCCTCTAATGCCTCCAATCATCGTGTGTGTGTGTGTGAAAGTATCATAATATATCGATCATAGCTTTCCCCATGTCGTAGGCGAAGCAAGGATCATTCATTTTTACCTAACTGTTTCAATCCTATTTAATTGATGTCGTATGCATAAGTGGTGGTTACTTTTGCCTTAAAATAATAGACCCTTTTCACTTCACTGCCCATCTCAAACCATCTTATTCGCTTTCTAGTGAATTTGAATATTTTCATTTCATCGTACTACCATCATGCTACGACTGTTTGTGTCCTTTTCTTGTCATTTAACTGTTGTTAAGAGAGAATAAAAAACTGTTGGCAAATCGTAAAGCTCATCCGTAGTGTACGTCCACCTCAACAAAGATCGTATGATCGTGTTTTAATATGTTCTTTTCTGTTTTTTCTCTTTTTCTTTTTCTTGCGTAACCACTTACCCTACACACATACACATTGACAGGACTGCAACAATAAACCACAAACGGATAGTACAAATAGCGAGAACGGTTCTCAGGACAGTGGCATCCACACGGATCAAACCAGCCTGTCGGAGCTACCATCGCAAGAGTCCTCCTCCATGTACCAATCGCAGGAATCTATCGACCAGCTGCCTGAGGATACGCCACGTCGCAAGGCAACAAACACCACCACCACCAATGGCATGACCGATCCGACAGTGAACGACGAATCTATCGTTGTCACCGCTCAGCCCATTGTAATCCGTGCCATCTATCCTCCGGGCAGTGACAATCTGCTGAGCACTCAAACGATAGAGGTCCCGGTAACGGTCGCAGCAACTGCCGATCACCATACTGCTGCCGTAGAACCTACGTCTGACACGATGACTAGCGGTGATGTTGGAGGTGCGGATTCTAAAGCAGAATCAACCGTAATCGACAATAGCGACAACATTCGGCTGGGTGACAAAATAAAACTTATCCTAGATGACGCGTTGCTGCTGAAGCAACAAGAGTGTGGTGGTGATACGGAAAATACGATCATAGTGCAGGAATAGTACTACCAGAGAGCGTAGTAACGATGATGTTGATGTTGGTAATAGATTCGTTGGTGTTTTCCTTACGTTCGATAGGAATATTTTGCATGCTTGTTAAACTACACTCCACTGTGTTCAAAACTTATATGCTCTCCCGTACATACCTCTGATGTGCTTGCCACGTGCAGTAGCCAACACAGTTAAGGTTCAACACGAACGTGTGATATCCTTTCATTTTTGATAATGGCAGATAAACAAAATGTGATTAGAGGACAGGGGGACGTGTTTTCCTTTAATATAACTCTGCCTATAATCTTATAAAATTGATTTTGCTAAACGTATGTAAACGGCACACATACTTTGCGTTAAGAGCATCATGTAGAGAGATTCAAATACTAATCTCTCCTTTTCGAGAGGTGAAAATTAAAAACAAAAAGGCCAGCAACAATTCAACGGTGGTGCACAAGCGCCATGTAACAAATCTGATTAGGCTAAATAAAATCGCATAGTAATACGCACTGACGGTCGGACAAGTGCGCACATCACTATAATGTGTTGAGTATGTGAGTGTAGCAAACGACGAAGGACGAAGGTCGTTAAAATACGAATAAATTAAATTATCCCAAAAGGAAGAAGGAGAAATAGGATGCGTGTGTCGGTTAGTGTGCGCGTAAAACGGAAACATTTTTATGCGGCCGCGGCACTGTATATGCTGTTGCTCATTGGTTCATATGGAATTGCTCCTTCTGCATACTGCATGATTCTAGAAACGTGTTGGTGTTAGACCCCGTGCATGCAAAACGTAGGAATGAGACATAGATTTGAGTTTGCAAAACAAAATAAAGACACGGCAGTTTGAAATTTGATTTATGTGGTGAGAGAGATTAAAAACATCATCAAAAGAAGAGAAAAACTTGTTTTTTTTTCTTAAAAAAAAAAGAGTCCGAAGAACTTAGAACGTATGCAACATATAGCTTGTACTTGACCCTCCTTTATACCTATTTGGCACACATACTAACTGCAAGGTTATTTTTATGAATTACTTTCTTGAACTGATCCAATGTTATGGCCTTACATTTATTCAGCTTCCACATTACAATGCAACTTACTAAACTAAAAAAGCATTTCCTGATATCAATTTTGGATTTTTCCATTTTCCGAGACACGGCTGTTCATGTAACGCTCATTTCTCAAGAAGAGTTCTTAGACTAGGGATAACAACCTTCCCTAAATCCTACAAGAATACAAACCGACACATTACTAACGAAACGTTTCAATATGTAAATTTTCTTTCATACATATCATAATCATCATACAAAATTGTGTTTAGAAATCATTAGTCAACCAACTTTTAATTGTTAATATGTTTGGATGTCGCTGTAGAACGTTTGGACCTGATTAGTAGTCAAGACTCAAGCTTAGGTGTCGTTTTTCTGGTTGTGCCAATATTGTCAAGATTGATTTTCCTTATCACACGACTTCCTTGTTCGATGAACTTCCTTTTTCACTCCATTTAATGGCGCTGACGGTACGTTCCTTTTCTGCTGCATCTTATTCTCATCCGCACATTTGTTCGTAATTACCGCCCGCACGTTGCTTTCATCGACCGGGAACTTTTTCGTAATGAACTCAACAACATCAGCCACAATGTTTGGATCGAGTGCTCTCTTTACCGGTTTGCACTGGCTGTTTATCTGCGTCGGACAGGGTCTTCCGGTGAGCGAATGCGTTGCCAGCACGTCCCGCGGAAACACGGCCAGAAGGAGCTTTCGCGTTGCAAACTTGTAGCTTACCCATTTGATATTGTCCAGCACGGATTTTGACACCATCGTGTTGTTGCTACCGATCGCTACCATCGTCGTGTTGGGTTCTGTGGAGCCATTTTGCTTCTGGTGGTCGTTGTCTTCTTTTTCCGGCACTGAATCATTCCAATCGTTCTTTATTAAATCATGCACCTCCGATGCGCAGTTTGCGGTGGGTTGAGCGCTATCTGAATCATTGATTTCATCATGATTTACGAGCTCTTTAATGTAAATTGAAGATTCTGAGATAATTTTCGACGAATCGTCCATGTCGGATGGAGTGGTGCTTTTCCGTGTGCAGACCATGTCCATCTTAGAAGACATCCAGCTCTGGTTGCTATTGCCGTCTTGGTAATCTGCTGTTTTGGATTCTAGCACGATGTGATTGTTGTTGTCAGTGGTGGTCTCATAGGATTCTATTATCATGGCATTTGTCCCAACGTCAGGCTCTGGTGCATATTTTTGAACGACCTCCTCAATGACAAAATCGGTCGCGGAAGTCTCCTTCGCTTGTGAGTTTAAGCTTATCACCGGATCTGCTGGCTGCAGTTTGGCAACTTGCGTTTGAACGTTTCGCAACGTTTCGTGTTGGTCCAGTATTTTCTCTTGCAGTTCGAGCAACATTTTGCGATTGTATTCGCTTTCCATTCGGTATCCCTTCTGTTCCGCCATGATGCTTTCTAGATACGACATAATCCGCACAAGGCTTGCGTCGTGGGTTGTACCGACATCAGCCGATGTACCGGTGGTTTGCGTTTGCTGATCGAACGTCATGGGTGGAGCTTGCAAAAGAGCATGATCGCTTCTAGTGAAGCGGGTGGTCATCGTTCTAGTCGATGGTAATGCCGTATGATAAGAGTTGTCCACATTGAATGGGATACCAGGTACTCCTTCATCCTTCGCAATGTTCGTGGTGGATGCAGATGAGACCCTCGATTCACTTTCCCTTATGGTGCTGCTCGATGAACCAGAATCGCAACGTCGACGTTTAGCGCTATATGTCTGAAATACATTACATGTAAGTTATTCATAGTATTGCGCTCAGGTGCAAAAGAATTGCAACTTACATTTTCTGGTGCTTCCACGCACTGTCTTGAAGGCAGAACCGTGTTCTCCTGTGCTTGTTTTGCGCCTATAAGCGAACTCCTACCATACTGTGCGTGTGTTGGCATATTTTGTCTTCGGTAAGCCTGTGCGGAAACAGCTGACTTCGAAATCAAATTGTTAGCGGCCATCATTCGCAGCTCATGAAGTTCTGTTTCTAGGAACTTTCTATCCTCTGTGAATAAAGCAACATACATTTTCAAATAAGTTTGTGTATAAAATAAATTTTTAACGGTTTATGCAAAGCTTCGACACTTACCAGATATAATCACTATCGTTGCCGGCATAACGTATCTGCCCCGTAGCACGTGAATTAACTTCCCAGTGTATAATCCAGAGTCTCTCGTGCGTTGATTGTTCTCCTCCTTTGGTTGATTGTTTTCCCGCGCAATTTCGATTATTTGTGAAGAATCGATCACCGTGTACGAGTTAGGTTCCTCGTTTGAGGTTTCCCACTCGATCAGAGCCCAACATTGCGAAGCATCCGTTTCCGGACGTTTAAACGATTCGGTTTTTGTGTACAGCACATGGCCTGTAGCATGTCCTCGCGATTGTGCGAGGTATGTTGAGGGTGCTCTGTTCTCCACCGGTACACAGCTTGATGTGACGATTGTTCCACAAGTATCAACGGATTCCACGAAGTTCCCCGTATCGGGATGAGCCACAACGGAACACGTAGTGATGTTCTTTGACTGTTCCATCACAACATCGAACGAAGAGTTTGAAAGTTCAGAACACGAATGGCTAGACGTATTTGCCAAAGTTGGTAAGACAGAATCCGTCGCTCCACTGTAAGGATCGGAAGCAATCGAATAAAATGACGATATATTGCCGGATGGTGGTGTCACGAGGTTCGGATTTGTTCTCGGTTTTGTGCTGGAATGGTGGTTTTCCATGTTTCTATGATGTGCTGGTTTCCTGGTTCATCAAACTGCACGCTGACCAAACAGAGGAATAATATGTAATGTCAGCAGAGCTCTAGAACTGTATTCTTACAAGCCCTTGCGTTTGGGCTGTCCTATGAGACAAACATATGTTTGTTGCTCTCTGTCAACCCTATTGTTGGGATTATGCTTGTAGGGAAGCATATGATCGTTGATGCCAAAAAAAAAAATCTCAGTTGGAATCCTACAGGAATTGAAAGGGAGAGATCTGTGTGTTAGTTCCAGGTAGCAAGAAAATACAACAGGATCCTGCGCTATAAAACGAAGGGTAGAAAATGAAAAACGAGGGGCCTGCAATTCTCTTTCCTTTGTTTCTTTTGAACGTGTGTTCGTACGACAGCAACAAATGCAGTAAGAATCATGCAGGGATTTTATTGTTGAATATGCTTCAGGTATTCGGTATGGGAATCCTCATACCCGTTTGCTTTCATTGCATTTGGGTACCAGCGGTGGTCTGGACAGGACCCTATTGGAAACATAAATTACCTGCGCTTTTCTAAAGCCCTTTATTTGCTCTCTAGCTAAGGGTAGGATGTACGGAAAACGGGTATACACCGATATTCCCATTGGTCAGTACAATGAAGGTGTTGTGTGCAATAAATTTTAAAAGCGTTTGTTCCAAACTACGGCCCGATGTGATCATTTATGAAAAATGTTGCAAACATGCTATACTAGTAAGAAATTGATGAAACCTTTGGTTTGTATACCAAACTTTATTCTTAATACATTATCTATCGAGTATCAGCTTTTGTTCGATCCAGCTGTAATACTTGGGCATTGCAACGGCCATAACTATCAAGTAGCTTAAAGTAGTAAATTTTAAATTATTCTGGGTTTTTTTTTATGCACAGCTGAAAAGAAAAGATCGCTCAGGGTTATGTGGTATGTACAGTGTGCATGTGCATTCAATGCTTGGTAATCCAAAACAAGCTCTCCAACCAGTACCTTCGCATCATCTAATATCATTTGCTATACTTTCCGACCACTTCCTTCAGTAGAGCCTGCTGTGAGAGGGTCAAATCTTGCCTTTGGCATAACTCATCACGTACAGAAACCAGCGATTCCACATCCTTTGCCTGGCATGAAACGACAAGCGACTGGAGAAGAAATACGAGATCTTCTGATAGTCGTGCTTGACCACCAGCACTTGACTCTTTCTGACTACCGCTGTCGCCGATGGTGGAATACCGTTCGATAAACTTATGATCATAACGCACGGACGGAGGCAGTTGCAGTAGACACAGCAACAACAACCTGGACACTTCGATCCGTTTCATTACATCCTGGTAGAGCGATTCACACTTGCGCTCGGTAACATCGTCGTAAATTTCGGACAGCTTCTCAAACGCAGCGACATAATCGCGCGCGGTTAGATTTTCCTCCGCCGACTGTTCCAGATCCCAGATCCGATGGCACGGAGAACTAAAATCGCTCGTCAGCTCTACATTTGGGTTGATTTCCTTCAGCTCTCTGATGATGGCCGCTCCAATAACCGATTTATCCGGTAGCCTAGAAAGAGCCTGCGTATAGCAACGGAAAGCTCCTTCGTGGTATGCGTGCGAAATGTTTGCCACCCGCATCCGTTCCTGCTTATCATGGGCGGTACGGAAGGATCGGGCGGCACGGAGCAATGCATCTACCTCCCCCATATCGTTGCCGATAAGTTTTTCGCATTTGCTCTGGCCAATGTAACATTTGGCCGCATATTCTGGTTGAAATGCTTCGTTGAAGCTGTTTGCAAGTGAACCGAACTCCTCCGATACTTCCGAAACATTTGGTCCAAAGCGCCTGTAACGAAGAAAATAACGATTTGTTTGTATCAGTTGTTTCAGATTGTTTCAGATTCAGCGGGCACTTACTTGATCAATACACGCTGTATTTTTTTCAGCTTGTTACATGTCGTTTTGTACTGATAAATCAAATCAGAGCTAGTCATTTTGGGTGGCTCTGAAATGGCTCAACTTGACCGAATTATTCACTCGTGTTGTAATTGTGTTTTCTTTTATTTTTTTTTGTTCCTTCTGGTCTCAATGTAAACAAACAGCTGTCATTGGAGTTGCCAAAGAAAGCTGAAGAAACGTGCCGAAACGCTGGGGCTTTGGCAAAGGAGAAAACAATCGAGAAAATTTGCGTAAGTATACAATTTTGGTTATTGAATTGCATCTGAAAAGATAGCAAAGCTAGAGCTACATGGTTTTCCTGCGCCACGATTCAAAATTAAACACCATTTCACGATAATTTCGATCGTTCTGTTAAGTTGCGCCTTCGTTGTTTATGCAATCTCTTTCATCAGATCGGCCTCCGTGTATTTCGATTGGGTGAAAATGCGGCACGCAAAGTTCATCGCTCGCACCGTGCTGGTGCAAAACAATAACGTCGAAGAAGCTTGTCGAGTGCTGAATCGCATACTCGGTAAAGAGGAGATCTTCGATCAATACCGCCGCACTCGATACTACGAGAAACCGTTTCAGGTAAGTCGCGTTCCCGGTACTCTATCCCTCTGTGTCTATCTCAATCGCTAAAGATTTGTATGTTTTCTTGCCGTAGACTCGACGCCGCATCAATTTCGAACGCTGCAAATCCATCTACAATGAAGATATGAATCGCAAAATTCAGTTTGTGCTGCGAAAGAATAGGGTAGAACCTTTCCCAGGTTGTAATTAGTAGATCTTTCCAACTGCCAAAATTGACAATCCTTCGTCGATCGTCAATTGTCCTCCGTGCGA
Organism: Anopheles maculatus; assembly: GCA_002091835.1. Taxonomy (NCBI): domain Eukaryota; kingdom Metazoa; phylum Arthropoda; class Insecta; order Diptera; family Culicidae; genus Anopheles; species Anopheles maculatus. The sequence continues at coordinate 497,646 of KZ061624.1, read as the reverse complement.
TCACGCACGCGCCGCTTTGCGTTATCCTAAGCGGAACGCTTCACAGGCATGGGTTTTTGCTTTGTGGCCTGTCTTATACTGTGAAAAGCGCATCAATTTCAGATGTATGCTCACCCCGTCATCAAGGCGTTTCGTTGGAGCACAATGAAAATACCACACGCATTCACAAACTTCGGAATTTACAGGCCCGGTTATCGAAGTATTGAAGTACGCAGCATGTACAATGCACAAAGTTCTTAACTAAGCACTGTAAATGCTTGCGGTCATCGGGCGATGTCAACTGTCAAACAGATGACACGACAATGTGTGAGCGAGCCAGCAACAAAAAAGGAGTCAACTTTTCTGGGATCGAAAGAAGCGAAAATTCCGCAAAATTGTGTTGCTTTCCCTGGATTTTTCGCACCAGCAGTAAAGAAAAGCTGGAAAACTAGGTGTGCCGCACTATTGGCTACGTTCACCCACAGTCAGTTACGCGTCCGGTGCAACGTGGTGTTATCCGGTCGCTTTGCGGGCGGTTTTTGGATGCAACGCGTTCCGGGGTAGTAGTTCCCTTGCGTGATAATTAGCGGAGGTGCCGTTCGAAGAATCCCGGTACTCGGTTAACCAACAGGCCAGCAGCACCTACGTGGTTCAAGTCCTTAAACGTAGTCCCGTTGTTCTCTCACCATATTCACCGTATCGTGCAGTAGGACTGCAAGCAGAGTGATATTTTATCGTATCTTTCAAGCGTGTGTAAGTGTCGGTGCATGTGTGTGCACATATGAAGCGTGCAAGTAGGCGTGTGTGCGTGTGAAGAGTTGTGCGTAAGTAAAAAAGTGAATCGAGAAGGCAGTGTTGAAAGCGGGTCGCCCAGTGTCATCGTCCACTAGCTTCCTCCCACGGGGGTTACAGTAGCAGCAGCTTCAGAAACAGTGGCCAAATCGTTTACGAGGCAAAGTGATTTTATAATTAATTTGTTAGTGCATCGTTTGAGAGAATACGGGTGTAAACGACACCAACATCGATCGCGAACACCCGAAACCGCCGACGATCGAACGTGGTGAGATCACGCAGAAAGGAGTGGCAAAAACAAGCAGCCGGAATTACGAAGCTCAACTGGACCGCGAAGTGAAGGAAAGGAAATCATCAGCAGACACACACACAAACACACGCACGGTGGATCCCTTCGGCGTGCACCGAAACTGCAAGGAAGAAAAAAAGATTAAACTTGACGTAACCCGGGCAAAGGCACTTTGCCAGTTGGATGAGCAAAAATGATTCTGCTGGAGATCAACAACAGGATTGTGGAGGAAACGCTTACAGTGAAGTTCAAAAATGCAATTGCAGGGTGAGTAATCGTCACCATAAAAAGGCTATTATCATCATGTCAGCACTGAGGGGGTGCGGACGTATGTATTGGCCTCGTTCGTACTGAAAGTAGTCAACTAGAAGTATGGATTTATGGAATTTATTGAGCTCTCTTTTCTAGCTTGAATGTAACACATTTTGCAATACATCGAAGCATTGTGCATGGCATGGACAAAAATGGTAACTTGTTTGTCCCTTCCCGCCTCGCATAAAGTTCGCATGACGCATCGTGAACGCCGCGTACCAGAAGCATGAGTCTTCCGTAAGCACACAAAAGCATGCGACTCCTTCGGAACACTCTGACTTTTTCAGACACGTTTGATGCGAGCATTTTCTTGAATCAACGCTCTGGCCAACACCCAATCTGTTGGCAGATAAAAGCGTTGAAGGAAAAAAGGCTCCCCCTGTGTCGGTGGCCGCGTTATCGCGCGCGCTTATCGGGCGCAATTTTTGGCCGCTTAAGTCCGTCCTCACATATACAAACGTCGGGTTAACGTTAATGTACATCGCTCTAGCTATCCCGTGCGTGATTGCGGTGTTATAAGGGAGGGATTGTTAATGTTCCGGTTATCTGTTTTTCTCCTGGTCGTCCGCTAAACCGCTCAGTTCCATTGCGCAAAAAAAGAATGAAAACGAAAGTGTATCCCGTTCCTCTTGACTAGTTTACGTTTAGAAGTATGCTTCGCAAATTAGAGTCTGTGTGTTTACATGTCTCCGGCGATGCATTCCAAATATAGAATTTAATATTTTTGCCATCAAAGGTATCTTGACTGCTAGCAGGGTGTGTATGTGTGTTCCAATACCATTAGCTTTGTGGTCGATCGTTATTGAGTTTCTGTCGATCCAAGATAGTCTTATCTTTCAACAATTTCGCAATTTCCGTTATCGTTGAAGCGATATCACCTGCACTAAATAAACGCCACTTGAGCAGATACGACTAAAATGCTATGGCTTTCACATTCATGTTAACCAATCTCGGAATGACAGGTCAGCATGTTTTATTTGCAACAACTTGTATAAATAAGCATTTAGCGAAAAGTGGCATTCTTGTTATGACAAAATTGCTGACCTGGTTCATTTAACAATCAAACCAAACGAATGAAAAATGATCAATAGCGTATAATAAACAGAAAATATTAAGCACTTGTTGTTGCAAGTTGTGTTTTCTTGACTGAAAAAAGCCCCGCTAGATATGGTTCGTTTTGCGTTAAAGCTTTCATGTGAATCATAATCATACAGGAGATAAGTAAAAGCATTAGTCACTGCCAAATGCCACGATCTTGTGTCAAAGAGACTTCTTCTCTTGCATAAATATCAATCTGACTTATTTTAAATTTCCCCCTTATTAAGTCTCACTCTGTTTCAGTGTATAGTTATTTCATTTTTTCATTTCTATTCCTTCTTCATTTGCAGAAATAAGGCGGAATCCATCGATGTGACGGTAGCCGACTTCGACGGAGTACTATTTCACATTTCCAACATTAATGGCGATAAAACGAAAGTGCGAGTACGTATTTTATTGCTTCGGTTACAATCAGAGACAAAATAAAACAATAGCCCTGGTTAGGTTAAAATTAGATCATCTCAATGAAGACGTTCACGAGATGAAACCATTGCCGATTATCCAATTGATTTTTTTCGCACCGGGTAACACGATAGCAGGAAGCGAGAAATGAAGGTCCTTAAACGAAGAAAAACGAACAGCAGATGTGTGCCGATGCCAAGAAACAAGCTAAAAACGATGTCCAGCCATGTTTGCTCGAAAACAGACAGCATCATCTTATCATTGTTAACACTGTTCCATTTTGTTCGGTTCTTCTTTGCTACGCTGCTGTATCTAACTGGAATGCACTTATTTTTTCAACCACTTTTCCTTCCATCCATTTCTGCATCTACAGACGAGCATATCGCTCAAGTTCTACAAGCAGTTGCAGGAGCATGGTGCCGACGAGTTGCTAAAGCGCGAGTATGGCGATCTGTTGATTGCGCCCGAGGACGGATATAACGTGTCGGTGCTGGTCGATTTGGAAAACATACCAGAAAATTGGGAAGAAACGGTACGAAAGGTGGGCCTGCTAAAGCGAAACTGTTTTGCGTCCGTGTTCGAGAAGTATTTCGACTTCCAGTCGCAGGGCGAAGGGGAAGGCGAAGGACAGAAACGAGCAGTGATCAACTATCGAAACGATGAAACAATGTAAGTTTCAAGCTGCTGGTTTAATATCCTTCCCTACGATTAAAACCCTTTTTACTACTATTTATTCGTCACGCAGGTACGTCGAAGCCAAACCAGATCGTGTAACGGTCGTGTTTAGTACGATATTCCGTGACGAGGACGACGTAGTGTTAGGTAAAGTGTTCATGCAGGAGTTGCGCGAAGGCCGAAGAGCTTCCCACACGGCACCACAAGTATTATTCTCCCATCGGGAACCTCCACTGGAGCTGGCCAATACGGGTGCAAGGGTCGGAGAAAACATAGGCTACGTTACGTTCGGTAAGCATCCGGTTCGACCTTAACCCAGTGGCAGCGTACTCAACGACGCAGCGATGCTATTTATACTTGTCTGGCTTATTTTTTTGTTTATTGCAGTACTATTCCCAAGGCACACCGCGAAGGAAACGCGCGATAACACGATCAATTTAATTCACATGTTCCGTGATTATTTGCATTATCATATTAAGGTACGTTTGGCGGGTAAGGTTTAGGCGTCCATCAGACAAATTGTTTAATGCGTTCGCTTTATTTTCCAGTGTTCGAAAGCATACATCCACTCGCGAATGCGTGCAAAGACGACCGAATTTTTGAAGGTGCTCAATCGCGCTCGACCGGAGCCAAAAATTACGGAAAAGAAAACAATAACGTGAGTTGAGCAATGACCGTTACATTGTGTTTTAGGGGGTGAAACGTTTGCAAAACTCTGTTTCATTTTAACAAAAATCTACCTTTTTGCTTTCATATTTTAGCGGCCGAACATTCATCAGAAAAGAATGATTGCGGGACACGTCGGACGTCTAGTTGTTAAATGTGTAAGTATTCAAACGAACCTAATAAAATGCAAAAAGTAAAAGAGAAGCAAACTGTGGAAGGCATTGAAAAAGTAAGGAAAAGGGTGGTTTCTTTGCGAGAAGACTATTGCTGCAGCAGTTATGTTAAGGTAAACAAACCAATCAAGGATGAATTTATGGTCCGTGATACAGCATTAAGCAGAGAGCTCCCGCTAGTGGTAACTTTGAGTCATTATATCCCCGATGGCCCGGAAGGACGCCATCTGTTTAGCAATTGTGTAACCCATACAAGGTGCAACAACTCTCTTCAGATATTCCTCTTTTCGTAAACTGAGGTATAAGGTGTAGGGAACGACACTATTGCGCCGCTAGACATTTGACTCAGTTGATAGTAAACATTAGTCCAAAATATACTCTTTGAATCACACACACACAAAAACGCGCGCATACACACACATACATAACGTCTGTAACATTCATTCTTAATCGTCGCTGCCAATGTAAACAGATTAAAAGTATATATAGCAAAACAAAAATTAGGAGCCATGGCAAACGGAAACGGGACAAAATTAATGGACACTAATAATAGAAAGAAAACTCTTTAAAGGCTCTTTCGACACTCACACAAAAACAAACAAGAAAATTTGGTTTAATTGAAGAAAGGAGTCGAAGCAAAAAAACACTAGCAGTAGAGTGATAAGAAATTTACGGTAAGCTAAATATAACTAATTTTATAAAAGAAAAGTATAGTAGGAAAATAATGAGAGGAGAGAGAGATCAAGAGCCCCAAGAGAGTTGAGATTGGCATTTGCATAAGTGTTTCTCACCTTCTACTGGATGAATCATCGCCAGGTGGTGGTGGATTGTTGGGTTTATGGGTGCCTGCAAGTATGCAATCTAAATAATTGTTTAAAAGCAATATTTCGATATTTCCGGGCTCCGTACATCCGACACACACACACACAAACCAGCGAAATCACGTCTCGAGGTGATTGATGCACTGAACTTATGCCATTGCATTTACTAACAGCAATGCACGCTCCTAATGCACACCTTCAAAGAGTCATATTGAGGGCTTAAAATGCAATTTAGTGTGAGTAAAAGTTGTTCGTTCTGAGGAAGAAAGGGTGGGCAAACGCAATTCCCGTTCTAGCAGAACTAGCATGTACTGTTCGATTAATCATACGCGTATCGGTACAGCGGAACAACCATACATACACATACACACTCACACATAAACAAAAAAGGCGCACAAATGAAGATCAAAATGTGTGGATGAAAATGTAACAAAGAAACACACACACACACACTAATCAATTTACTAATCAATTGTGTAACGAGATCAAAATATGCAAGTTATTGCATGCCGGCACACACAATGCGTTTGTTACAAAACCGTTCCACCTTTGTCGCACGCTATGTGAAGTAGACGACGACGGCAGTTGTGGCATATTTAAAAAATAGCGCCCTCCCTCCCCACCACCAAATGGGGAATCTATTTCGAAGAAACCGTCGTGTTGGTGGGAATGAATGCAATACTAACTTATGGCAAGGTATGCAAGCTCTGTGGTAAAGCAAATGCTATACTATGGGAACTGGGAGCAAAAGAAGTAAGGTGCGTGAACCTTAGATTGTTTTCATCCTCAAATTTTACCAAACTACACAAACGAAACGTTGTTTACTATTAACTACTACTGCTAATATTATGATTACTAGTAGCTTTTTTTGTGCGACTCAAGTAAAGCCGCCAAAACAAACATGACTAAGGCAAGGGTTAGTGGAAGAGAACGAACGGCGGAATTAAATATTAGGCAAGAAGCAAATTATTAAAACGGAAGTTAGTTAAGAAATGATCCTCATTTAAAATAGTGTTCGTTCTCCGAGTACGAAAATCGGGTTTGTAGTGGAATGCCCTATGGTTTTACCGATTTCTACCTTTAAACCCTTGACACCACGGGATCGAGCTTTTGATGTGGTTTGGTGGATTCGGGCTCCTCTTCCAGTTGTTCGTAGTGTAGAGTGAGAGAACACGATCGTCAATGCGGTGGTATTTGAGGTGGTTACAGGACGTTTCAGATGATAGCAGAACACAAATGACTAGTAAAACAAACATAGGAGGTGATAACTTCGCACCCTAGCAGATGATATCACAATAGTACCATATGATGTGGCACGAAGCCGATGCTATTGTATATTTCATAGTTGAATACTTTTTACGTGTTTTGTAAAATCTGTTCTCAAATATGAAAAATGCAGTTAAACTAAAACTGAGTTTTTACTTCACTAAAAATCAGACTGCTGTATGCGCTGTCATCTGCTACCTTTTTGTTTCCGTCTTTTGTATTTGTTTTAATAATTACTTGTGTTCTTCTATCACGTCTAAAACGACCACTAATGGTGAAGCAGGGATCGGAAGCTGGGTTACAAAACTAAGAGTGAAAGCTGATGTGCATTTATTAAATTTCCGGCAGGACAACAACAACCAACACTCTTGCTATTAAAGAAACTGCAAACAAACGCAAAACATTTGTTTCCTTTTTATAGGGAAATACCTAGAATCTGTCCTTTCCACCGTAACCATATTGCGCCAAAATTACACCAAACCGTTTGGGGTACTGTAAAGAAAAAAAAAACCCGGTGAAATCCTAGAATTGTAAAATAGCTTCCCCCTTATAGCTAGCGAGAAAAACAAACGCGATATAAATTGATTGCATTAGCGAGGCGAACAAGTGTTTCTCCTTTGTTACGTTTTTCGGCTAAAACGCGAAAACAAAATCCTTCCTATTCTTAACAATCTATCGAACAACAAAAAAGGATGTGATATCCTCCTTTTAATGCCGCTGTGACAAAATTTGCTGCGTTGTGTGTCAGCAAGCACTTGAAAATCGTTATTACCAGACGCGTCGTATGCGCCACAATGCCACGTTGGTTAGCTAAAACCAATGCTTAGGACAAACAAAGGATTAAACTACGAACTGTGTTTTATTCCGTATATATATATAAAGGTGGCAAAATTAGGATGAGAACATGTTCCCTTTAGAGTCAAGTAACGGCAGTGTTGCGGTAGGGAAAATGAAAGAATTGAAATAAAAAATGCAAAAACCCGGAGCTCCAAAACAAATGCAATGAAAAGAACGCAAAAAAATTCAATAAATCCGAGACCTAACCCATCTAAAGGGAAACCCTGTTTGGTTGGGAAGCTAGATAATGCAAAATATCTAAGTAATGTAAGCAAGCGAAAGAAATGTAGGTGAAATGGTTTGTGAGCCACTAGGTCTGCTGGCATCGAGTTTGGTGTTGGGTGTTGCGGCGATACCCTGGTTAAACGAACATACTCGACCTTTTGCAAGCGGAAGTCATCACTTAACGGACGCATCTATATCATTTACATCAATGACCCCTCTGTGGCCCAACTGTTTGTGTGCCATGCTTCCGCATAGGTCATGGAGCGAGTGTCACTTCCTGTTGAACCTACCGTGCTGATGATCTAACCGTGTTTTTAAAAGCAAATGTTAAGATAGAGAGCAGCGTGGTCGGTCAGCTCCCATTCCGAAAGACGGGGCGAAGGGTGCGACTGTGGAGACGATTGTAATAAAGCAAGCAGCAGGTGGGACACTCCTTAATTCTCCACACCACGCTGACGAAGTGTTCGTGAAGGAACACACCCTGTTGATTGGGGCGAGAAAAGGATATGAATTGAGCGAAAACGTCGACTAGACAGGACAAGACCACCCCCACTCGGATTCGTGTCCGCACACGCACAGTGAAACGGGAGAAGGATACGGCATAGGGCAAACACGCTTCCGAGCCAGAAACACAGTTGTGTACCTTAAGGCAACCTGCACGGGAGTGCGATAAGACAGCTCCGTTCTTCGTACAAGACAGTGTTTTCGTGTAATCTTGCACGCTAAGTTGTTCGGCTCTTCGGGATTGGCCACCTGTGCAATTGGTTGGTGCAATTTTTGAAACGAATCTTTAAGCGAAAATCTCTCCATAAAACCAGCACAAAATGGGCGATGAAATGAGTGTGGAACAGGAAGCGGAAGCGATTCTCGAGGCGGAAACAAGCTTCGGGATGCGCGTGTGGCATCTGCTGTTTCTATCCTGTGGGTCGGTGCTCGGTGTCGTCATCATGCTGTGCTGCTGCATACGCTTCCGTATTCCCCGCACCAAGCAGGACATCGAGGCGGACTACCATCGGAAAAAGCTGACGCGAAAGTTTCGCGAACGGTTGGACTGCATGAACAATGCCGATATCGATGAGATGGATCTTATTAAAGCGCTCGAGCGGGTCCGAGAGGATTATGTGGCGGAGCAGGAGAAGCAGGCGAGCAAGGAGGCAGCCGAAAACAAGGACAATCAAGCAATCGTTACGGTGTGCGATAATGTCTAAAGTATGCGTACGTGGGCTGGCACGAACGAACCGTTATTGGACTATTAAGTAAATCGATTTCATTGGAAGTTTTTTGTGTGTAACCAAATTAATGAACGATTGGTTTTACGTGAGGTGAGTGGAAGCTGTTATATTAGTATTAATTGGCTGAAAATTTGAAGCTATACAATACTAGATTCTAGTTGCTTTTGATTAGCACGTTCAACTTGTACAAAATTGAATGAATATGTGGATTGGTTATTGTCTGCTTTCGAAGAATTTTAACCTATTGTTTCCTAGTTAAATAAATTTCGTGAACAAAACGCAATATATATTTTTGTACTCAGGATAATGTGGTATTCAATTATGCGAGAAAGAATGATTGAAATGGAACGGAAAGAGT
>KZ061624.1:464437-488481 GCA_002091835.1 Anopheles maculatus | reverse complement strand
GAAAGAGTGGAATTTTTACACTATTTTGTGATTGTCATCAAACAAATCTTTAATTTACACTTTAAAAAACTAACCGTGCGCTACAACCTTATCCACCTTAGCCCATTCCTTGTCAGACTTACTGCTCTTTAAATGCTGTTTAACGGTACTGTCCAATTTGGTACTTTTGAACCTATATCATTTTAATTCCTAGCACACTGATCTTTAGCTTGCATGTGTCTCATTATTATGCTGATGCTTGATGTCGGTGTTTACTATCACGCAAATAAATATTAACATTTCGAATGCAATATTAAAATATCCAAAGAACAGTATATTCAGTTTATGTCGTTGCGATTCATTATTGCTATTTGTTAATGAGGATTATTTTTATAATAGTCATAATACACACGATGAATTGATACAAAATTTAGCTACATTCTCATAATATTAATGCTATCCCTTCAACTGCATTACCAACGACCAATTTAACCGTTCAGCTGAAAACGAAGCGCACGGATAATCCAACTTCCATCAGCGAGTTGCATCCGCCGGGACTCGACTGTATCTGACAGCTCGTACCGTGACGTAAAGTTTTCTATTCATTCGCTTTCTTCAACCAGCAACGAAAAGTTGTGCTAGAGATAAAAACATTCCATCGACTCCATTTTCAAGGTAATACAGCAGTTGTTGCCTGCAGTGTAGTGAAAAACCGTTCGCAAACATTGCGAAAATATTCTGTGCGTGCTTCCAACAACGTGCAGCACGAAGTGATATTCTATTGTAAATTGTAATAACTTCCAAACGTTCTTCTCTCGCAGGAGGAAGGGTGTGCACACAATTTCACAACAAAAGGCGGCGGTCAAGTTTTTCCAGAGTTTTCATACACATCGTTAAACGCACGCACACATTGACGTGTAACATACAGCATACACACGAACGCAGTAGCATAGCAGTTTTCTACGTGTGTTGTTCGGTGGTGCGGAATCTGTACGGAAAAGTAATACGCAAAAATGGTTGTCATCGCCAAATCGTCGGCTAAGAAGGGCGAAAAGTCCATCCTTCCCCTGGTGCATCCACTTCCGGACGCGAACGCCACACCGACCGCCCCGGCCGTAAGTAGCGAAACAGACAGAACACAGTAGACGTAATTGTTTTATTGTCATAATTGAATTCATTGATCATTATTCGTTTCCCTTCGAAAATATCATTATCCATGTGGGCACACGGGGGCACAGCTGTAAAGCAAAAAGTTGGCATTGGAAAATGCTCGACATTCGTCGGTGCCGTCTAACGGAAGAGCTTTTTCTTCCGTGTTTTTCGCACTACCATTTTCTTTTTCCTTTTGGTTCCATCAAATATACACACACACACATACCCTTATCATGAACCTATGAGTAATCGAGCGTGTAAACATTCCGCAACATTCAGCACAGTCGATGCATCCCTATAGCAATCATTGACCCTGGGCCAAAAGAAAAAATCTCACGAGATAATCCATTCCACACTTGCTGTCTGCTGATTTGGTTGCTTTGGTGCTCTCATACGAAATTGGCATGTTACTCTGCTCTCCACTCCCCAATACTAAAACAGTAAACAGTAAAATGTTCACTGGATGAGATGGGGGGGTACATTCAACCGCGATAACCGCGGTACGATTTCATTAAAATGAGCAAAGTTAGTCCAGGTTCTGTGTATTTTTTAAAGAAGATAGCAAGCTATGTGTCATCGGCGTCGATAACACCAAAAAGAAATCAACCCTTGAAGCACAAGCTTTTAATTTTGAATTGTACAGTGTTGTAATTCGAAGAAGAAAATTAATTGAGGAAAAGTGAAAAACTGGATCTGTCTGGAGTTTGGGCACGCATCGTGCAAGAGCATAATGAAAACTTATCCATTTACACAACGCAATTGCGACGTGATATTATTGCTTTCAACCTATTAACGTGTGTGCTCGCTCCCCTGCCAAGCGCGCTGTCTACCTTCCGACGAACCCGCCGGCGTGAAGGTTGCGTGTCCCTCGCGAGGGTGTTTTCAATATTGTTTTCTTCTTTTCTCTGTTTTGTTTTGGGGGTGGGGTGCCTGCCGGCTTTTTTACGGCGTTTATCATCAGAAAGCGTGTGCGTCTGAAGATCTACCTGGGACTGCGTGAAGCAACTTCTGCTAATCATAAACGAACGCATGCATGTGTTTAGAAACGAAAGCGAAATTTGCCAGCAAGGAAAAGAAGATAAGAAAACATTAATTATATTCCATTTTTAGATTACTATTGCCCAGTGATCGGAAGCTTTGCGTACGCGCAAACTATTAATTCTTATGCATTTTAACCATATGTGCAAAGAGCACCAATTTATGTAAGATTTTAACAATATTTGCATTTGTTAGTTTGGCGAATTTACATCTTCAGGAAACTGCACAGAAACCAAACACAGAAGTATATTTATTTTGCTTCGGCCACAAACTTTGGATATCTCTTTTTCGGATAAAGTGGTCACACGGAACGTTTACAGCGTTATCATTTATCATCGGACGTAAATTTACTCGGCACACTTGTGCATGTTTTGTTCCTCCCGGGCAGATAAAAGTATTATCGCGTTAAATTTGCTTCCCTTGGGGGTGAATGCATCATCTGCGACGACTATTTTAGTGGTGTATTGCTTAGCAGGACCAACGAAGGTGCAATGTACATGGTATGGGAAGGTGGCACGCATTTTGAGCTTATCAGTGTACAAGTCTTAACTATACCGTGTTCAGCACAGCGGTAATGTCTGATGGGTCATCTTAAGGCAAAATTTGTAATGAATGAATTACAATTACAATTACAATTACATTCAGGTACCTCTAAAAATGCTTGAGAAGTAGCATCTCACAAAAAGGAAATGAACAATCAGTATTTAAATCGTTTATCGTGTATATATTATTGTTTTTAAATGATCTTTAAAATTTAAGATTTAAGTCACGCAACATGATTCATCAAAGCATGACTGTCTTCACAATCTGTGGACTGATTACTACACTTTTTAATATTATAAAAACATCAATCTTATCATTTTTACCATGCATAACATTACGCGATGACTGAACATTGTTTTCAAAATACGTTTTTTATATTCTTCATCATTATTGATGACGCCCATTTCCCGCTTTTAGGGCACTGATAATTATGAAATGATCTTTAAAGAATGCAACCTTCAAATCTCCACCAGATAATCCATTCCGCGATGTGTCCCAGCAACATAGTGCTGCCACATGCCAACCAAGCTGTCTAATAATGAATTTTTCCTGTGCTATGTTTTGTGATCGATTACATTCGAAAAGCCGATCGCCGCGTTTGACCCTGACGTATTTCCTTGAAGTTTTTCGAATTTCAAATTCAATAAAGCAGCCATCTAACAATGAATATACTTAAAAAAAACGCTACTGTTCAACCTAAAACTAAAAACAAATAATAAAAAGTGAATGCCAAAAAGGCGGTTAGATTTTTTTGGAAGGGTTTCGAAACATTATCAAACTAATTGCAAGAGACTTATTTTTGATTTTAAAAAGCATTTGTTTCAAAAATCTGTTGCTTTCACAAGTTCACATAATTTGTGATGTATCGTAGTCGTATCATAATTTATAGACTGAAGCAATTTTCGTATCGGTCGGTCTGCCCCTGATATTATGATGCCTTTCAATTCTACTATACTTTTACACAAAAGAAGAAAAAAAGTGAATGCAAAATATCTCTGAAAAGTTTGTACAATAATTAAGCTTTTATTTGCGTATATCAATCATGCTTTGCGACACGCATTCCCTTTTGTAGACCAGCTAGCTTAGCTATGTGCTGTAGAATTCGGGGTTAATATGTCAAAAAACGCTTTCGTTTGTGTTTCGTTTCGTTTTATTGTTTGTGTCCTTCGCTTGCGATACTATTAGTAATGTCATTCCCGCGATTCTTTCCCGTCATCACCACCATCTTATGATGCAATGTGATGTAACACATCATCATGATTCTTCTGCAGAACAAGGTTGTTGGGATTATTTTCTTTCCTGATTTATATTTCGTCAGCATCTTCTGTTTCTGCTTAACCTGCTTTTAACGTAGCAGCAGGTTTCGCCGAGGTAACGGTGACCGTGTCCATGTAGATGTAGCTTGTCAATGTAGGCGTTACGGTGACGAGCTTCGTAACGCGCTGATCGTAGGCTATCACTGATTTAGTACGAACGGCGGCTGCTCCTTCTGCAAACGACTTGGCATCCGCAATGGTAACGGTATGCTCCTTGGTCAATGTAACCGGATCCAACGTTTTCGTCACTGTTACTGAAACCGTATCCTGGATTGCTGTACTTGCTGGTGGTGACGTTTTCGGAGGTAGAAGATCTTCGGGAAGAACGAAATTACCCCGAACCCGTTGTTCTGCCGCTTGCTGTTGGGAGCGGAAAGCAGATGGTGGCAAATAGTCGTTGCTGGGGGCTGGTATTGGAAGGTATTCGTTGTTTAACGGTGGAGGTCCACAAGACGCGGTGACGGTGGTTGTTTCGGTGAGTGTACGCGTGGCTCGGATCGTTTCCGTGCGGGTAAGATATGTGGCGGATGTCTCTGTTTGCGTCCGGAATTGTGTATTTACTTGCGTGGATGTAAGCGTACGGTAGGAAGTTTCCGTTTGATATACTACATCTGTCACAGGTGGGGCAAAGCTCGTAGAAATGTACGTACTGTAGTAGGTGGTAGGGAAAAGCTCCGTCACAGTGCAGGTAGACGTTTTTGTGATTGTATCTGTCCGATATTCCACCACTGGGTAGCGCTCGGTAACGTACTCTACTCGCACTACAGGACTCGTAACCGTTTCTATTCTAGCTATCGTACTAGTTACGGAAGAAGTTTTCGTTACCGGAGGCAACGTGATCCTGTCGGTGTGGGTAGTCGTGTGGTAGTTGGTCTGGGTTTCTACTGCGCGATGTATCTCGGTGGATGTTGTCGGTACGATCACCGTGGTAGTAACGGTTGTCGGTTGCTTAATGTATGTGACGATCGTTTCGGTAACATTTATCCTCACTGGAACGGTCAGGATCGTGGCGGAAGCCGTACAGGAAGGTGCAGGTTGTTCCAACAGAGGACAGCTTGGCGTGGTGTAATCGTATCCATCAAAGGAAGGTGTTGGAGTTGGGGTCGGGTAGACGTATCCATTGAAACGTTCGCCGGCGACGAGCGGCAGAGTGTTGTACGGTACCAAGAAGAACACAAACACGAAGCAAAGCACATGAAGCAACACTTTATGGTCGCTTCTCGGATCGATTATCATCACGCCGCTTAACATGATTAGTTATTGATAATCCTATTTTTAACGACACTACAGTTTGCGTCAAGTTAGCTCTTCTTCTCTGTCGTAGGTCACCACCACATTTGGACCCGGATCGTTAATCGATTTTATTACTTCACACAGAATTCACTTGAGCTTGCATCACATCATCACCATTCGTCACTAATATTTTCACACCGCACGGGTATTTGACCACTTTGTTTAATAAGTGGTAAATAGAAAAAATTATCTAAAACATAAACGATTAAAAAAACACAAAAAAACGTAACACAATCCACCGATACAAACTCGTTCACAACCTTTGACCAACTAATCGCACACCCGTTTGATGGCGTTCGTTTTATTGAATGGTTGGGTGTTGTCTTCGTGGTTGGCACTTTATCCAAGAAAGTATGGCCACCCCTCAATGTCCGACGGTTCCTCAAACCGTAGCGAAGAAGATTCGCAACAGCACGGAAAACAGCCCCTCGACGAAGTGTGTGGAATCCGTCATCCCACGCCAACCGGTCGCTGTTGGCCTTACGATATAAAGGGGAGGACCGTCATCGTCGTCCGTGATTTGAATTAGGGGCATCGGTGCGACACTGGCCACTGTGGTCATCCGTCTGTCCACCGCCAACAAAACATTGTCAACCAAGAAACTATATCGAGCAGCCAGCATCTAAACCATCCCATCGGTGGAAAGTGTCATGCTTATTTGGAGAGGGTTGACGGGTTTCGACTGTCCATAGTCGTGCTGTGCGGATTTTTGGCTTAAAGCAACATCAAACCGGGTAAACATTTCGTGGGTGTGTTGTTGTTGCGTTGTGTACGCATTATTCGAAGAAGCTTTTACGAAGCATCATCCCTACTTCCTCGATCGGATTGCGTATTAATACACGCTAACTGGCCACAACACTGGTCTGGGATGAGAAGCGCTGATAGTGCTTATTTGGGAACCTGTCAAGATCAAGTTCAGTCGAAGCAAGTTGCGCAAAGAGGAAGAGGGAGCAATGTACAAGGCGCCAACTCTTCTGTATATTTCCGTTGTCTCTTTCCGACAGCATATCTCACACCGGTTGGGGTCAGGTTCATTGGCTTGTAGGTGGGACGATGATGGTGTTGGCTGTGCACTGATTAACTAACCAGTGGCCTGCCGATGGCCTATCTGGTGAGCACAATGACATAAGAACGTTTTTCAGCTTCCAAAAGCGTGACGTGGGAAGGGGCTGTATATCTTGCGAATCTTGAAAGGCGTTCTTTGGGTTTTATTGAATTTTTATTTCGCTTCATCAAATACTTTCGAAAATACGGTAGGTTTAGCTTCGTGCTAAAGTAAAGTAAGCAAATGTTTGATACATCTGTTGTTTACTTATGCATATTAAAGTGCATCGGGATTCTTCGGTCCTAAATAAAGTTTGGGACCCATTCAACACGGAGTATTTGTTGTTCCAAAATGTAAGCTTTAAATTGTATTTCAAAGTAAACGACCATCTGGTGTGTATAAAGATCGGATGGTTAGAGCTTTTTTTCCTATGAATCTAGCATTAGATCACCGCACTAAATACTATGCGAGGGTGTTGCAGCAAGAAGCCGTTGGATTTAAAGAGCGCGACTTAAACTGTGATGTAGTCGTATTGTTACTGTTTGTCGTAACATCAGCGATTAACTGCCATGCATTTGTAATTCGAGTTCAAGCGAAAAGGCTAAAGAGTTGTATGTTTCGCGATGTTTGTGCTATGATAAATGGCTACAGATGTGGCATGTTTAATTAAGATCCGTGTGTGTGTGCGGAACGTGCCTTTCGAAAAATAAAGTGCATATCTTTGGCGATAGGGAAATGTGCGGAACAATAGAAGTAATTTAAAATATCATACAAGCTTTAGCATTTACCCAACGTATTTTTGGTTGAAAATGTGATTTTGTCAATAAAATTTCGTTTGTTATTTCTATTCTTTTGCGCCTATGGCCACAGGAACATGTTAACTAGGTGCAATGTGCAATGTATGAATAGGTTAACTAGGTGCAATGTATTACAAGCTGTTGATGTCAATTGGAGTGATAACTTAAAGACCTTGAAAATCCTAAATGTCGCAAAAACGATCGAAAACATTTCACTTTAACTGACACATGCTCGGATCGTCTTCGGAAGTACTTTCGTATTAATAAAAACAAATAAAAATAAAGTGCTGAAGATTGATACTGATTGGAAGTTGAAGCATGTTAATTTGCAATCCGGTAGCAGCCCGGATCGTAAAAACATGTCTCTCCGATGAGACATGAGCATGCTTCTTCTTCTTCTTCTTCCTTGGCACTACAACCTCGTGAAGTCTTGGCCTGCCAGCTATTGCTAGCTTTCTATGACTATGTTTTACCCTAGCTGAATAGTCAGTCCTGCGTACGGGGAGGCGGTCCGCCGGGACTCGAACCCCGGTCCTGCCGTGTGAAGACCGGCGCCGCTATCGGATATACTACCAGGGTCGGCATGCTATTAATAAAAAATAACGCTTAATTTTCCTTAGCAGTAGAATTTGTTGGGCAGGCCTTCTATGGGAGAGCTTATATTCATGCAGCATACTATTCATGGATGATCAACTGATCACAAAGAACCAAAAAGAGCTAAATACATGCGAATGTTTTGTGCCCACAACAACCACTGATGATATATGGTGCTAGCTAATTAATTGTCGTAAGGCTAGATGGGAGTACAAAAGAGTGGATCTATGTTCCTCGAATTCTACTAAAGAGAAGATGCAAGTTTCCTTTTTTTTGTTTCATTTTCGCCTATTTTTCGGTGGTAGGTGAAATTCATACGTAATATACAAATATAATGAAAAATAATTGTTTGTAAGATTCTCTGTTATGCTAAGTTTTATTAATTCCGGCTTATGAATGTTTCTCCTTTCCAATCTGCAGGAAGATGGCAATAACTCGACCGTTTCGAACATTATTCTCTTGCGCCGTGGGCGTCAGCTAAAGCCGGCAACGGCAGCCATCCTGCTGCTGGTGGCTCTGCTCGGCTTTTCCATCGGTACAATCGGTGGTCTGTTCTACTACCGCCAGTACGCGCAGTCGCGCAACCATATGCGCTACCACGGTTTCTGCAAGATCCCGTACGATGCAAGCAATTTCGAATCGCTGTACCGCTCGATGAATAACGACCGTGATATGGAAATTCTGCGCCAGTTCAACATGTTCCAGGTGCCGAAAGCGCTGAACCAGGACCACCAGGCCGCCATCTCGGACGATTCGCAGTCGAACGAGAATGGAAGCAATGGTAACGACGATAACGATGAATTCTTCCGCGAAGAATTCGAGCTGGGATTGTCGGACGAGGAGAACTACTCGAAGATCGATGTGCCGTTGTTCCGTGGTCAGCGCCCGGCTCGTTTCCTGCACGACTTTACCTTCAACCAGTCCGGCATCATTGACAGCACAGCCCAACGTTGCTTCATCATGCCGCTCGATCGCGAAACGGTTCTGCCACCCCAGTCGTTGCGCGATCTGGTAATGAAGATGCAGCTTGGTTACTACAACATCGATACGAGCGTGCTGAAGAAGACGATGCGTGTCGTGCTGCCGGAACTTACCGACTTCACCGATGTTTCGCCCCGCGTCACGAAGGAGTGTGTTGACATGAAGATCTACCGGCTGGAGAAAATCGTCAGTGGAGGTAAGAGAGCCGTTCGCAGATGTGCGGGTATCGTTTTCGGCATAATAGTTAACTTGTTTGTTTGTTGCCGTTTTTAGTTTACAAGCGTTCCACGGACATTCAGGAGCGTGCCAAGTTTGCCGAGTTTGGTGGAAACCACATCTCGCTCATTGACATCGCAAACCTCGATGAGCTGAACGAATAGAATAGCAGCAGCAGCAGCAGCGGCAGCAGGATGGTGTATGGAAATGTGCAGAAAATGGTAGGAAATAACGGGTGGAGTATTCCGGAACGGTTTGCCTAAACCTGACCGAGGACGGGACGGGATGTTCCTAGATGGTTTTTTTTTTCGTTTTGGTTTTAGGCTTTATTAAGTGAATGGCATGAATTAATACATGTATTAAGCAACTGGTTTCGGTGGAAAGGGATGAAAAAAAGGATATGATGATGCGATTGTATGATAATTCAAAAGTATTGCGTGTTTTTAAGATAGCAGGTGTGAAAGAAATATGAACGATAATGATGAGCACAGTAATAATGCGTTAGAACAACAGTATAGACTCAATGTCAATGGTCACGTTCTCCCAATTTTATCCACTAATTTTACCGAAACCATTGTGTGAAAGGTATTTTTTGAGAGTATTTCTTTTAACTTCTCTAAAAATAAGGAGCTAATTGTGGAGTTTCAAAGCTATAGTCCATTTTTGGCATGTTGAAAAGAGGTACTAACGTTGTGTTGTGACTAATTTGTCTGGACAATGCGGGTTTCCTGTTTGTGTTTTATTCGTTTTTTTTTTCTTTAATATTGTATTCACAAATACATTGCACAGTGTTTGTCAGTAGTTCCTTTTCCTAGGGTTGTTTTGCAAAGTTAGTTGAAAATAGTTTCGGTTAGATTTTTTAAAAAATGTATGCAAAAGCTATACAATGCAGGAATGTTAGCAGGTTAATTTGAAAGCTAGAAGAATGGATTAATAGTTTTTTAACGTTTTTCACAGTCCCATTTGTTGCGCATACGTTATCCTCAAAATACTACTCACGATCTATTGGCAACGCAAGCGAACAGCTAACCCAAAATTAAACAACTATTACAACAAACCCTCCTTCTTGTACTACAATAACGATGGCGCCGTGTTCTCCCCGTCCTACACAGTTCACTTCCACGCAGACAGACCGATGCGCAATTTTCTACACCCTTTGTACCATGCACAAAATGTGATTTTCTCATTGTTGTTAATATCCTCGTTCCCTTCCCGTTTCCCTCAAATCGCAAATAGTTCGCTTTTGAGGCATTAGACAGCATCAAACGACACAGACACACATTCCTTGCTCTGTACTAACTAAAACAAACACCGGACTGTGTGTGTGCAGACAAATATTAGACGTTTTTCTTAGCGTTTGACAAGAAAATTTCCTGAAATACCCTTTTCTTACAACTACTACCACATGAGTGCGAATTAGAAAGAGAAAGAGGGCACATTATTTTGCAACAGCAAGAAAAGATTTAAAAGACAGAGGAAGGCAGAACACAACAATGAGCAACAAATAATTATGTTTATTGGAATTGTAAAGAATAAAACACTATTAGTAAAGAGATGAGTTGTGGTCTACATATATGTTGTGGTATGGGCATCAATGAGAAAATATCGCGAGTCCCCTTTGATCGTTGTTGTGATCCACTTTTAAACAAAGAAGCCCTTTGAACTACGAAGCATTTTGGATGAGATCACTTCGGTTTGCTCATCTTTATGGAAATATTAAAAAGTAAGCCTCTTGTAATTGCTTATTCCCTTAACATTATTTACCAATCGATGGGATTCAGATCGCCAAGAGGCTTGGTAAGAAAAATATCATGTATAAATTACTTAACTGCAATTTATATTAATGAATCTAATTATAGCTATTCCTAAATCTCGGTTGAAGTTGTAGTGGCTTCAATATTGGTGGAATCGGCGAAGCGAATCGTCGTGGATCTTCCTGGTCTTTGTAAAACGATCAAGTACGCCCAACATGTCCAGAATTCGGGAGTTATTATCAAGGATCAAAATTTCGTCGAATAGTTTCATGTAAGTTTTTGCCGGATATTCGAATGTCTGTTTGACTGTACATTATCACCTAAAATGGATACCATTCTTTACTATTTTTATGGATACCATAGATTATCTCTGCTCAACATACACCAACATATAGTTCCATTACTTAGTGTACAACTGATGTAATGTACACTGATTGTGGATGTCCCTACCTGTTTATCTGCACTTCTTTCTACACCTCATTAGTTTATTTAAACATTTATTTTGCAGAACGACTCCTGTGCAGATTTACCCCTTTACCACTGGCTGATGTTGGCAATAGCATCCGTTACAGTTTTGATGCGTGTGGTTCACAGGTGCTGGCCACAGCGAAACACCGAACCGATAATTCAAAGGTACCCCGCACGGGAGTACTTCGGGTGGCAAGCGTATTCCATACGGTAACATAACGCTGCATGCGCGGTGATCATTCCGCTAGTTGTACAGAGGAAGGAAGACTACTTACTTCCTTATAAGGCGTTAGAACCGCTTTGCGGTCTTGGGCTGCTGCAACAATCCTCGATAACACTCATGGTCTAGAGCTTTCTTTTGTCAATCCAATATCCCGGTCGTTGAGGAGTCAGTTTGGGCCTACTGCGCATCCTCTATTCATGTTGACGATCTAAAAGGACTTTACGGACCGGACTGGGTCGTCCGGTGCCATTCTCATAACACGACCAGCCTACCGCAGCCTGGCGAGCCTTATTCAGTACAGCTCATAGAGCTCGTCGTTGTACTGGTTCCTCTATTGTTCTTTCACACATATGAGGCTAAAAATCGTTATGACCATCTTCCTCTCGAACGCAGTCAAGAGGGAAGGAAGATTTTCCCTCTTATTATAAAGTTGCAGCATCAAGAGACACGTTATCTAATATAAGAAAGGGACAGCGAGATGAAGCAATGTGGCGATGGTCATTGCAGTTATTACAGAGAGAAACATCTTAGAGGTATTACCAAACAGACCCGTATCGTGAAAGATATATACCACGTCACGTTCACAAGTCCTTACTTCACCCCTATCCATCATGAAGTACAGCATCGGAGTCGCAATCTGCTTACAATAGACAATATTGTAAATATGATCTGTCTGCTAAATAGCAGCTGTGTAGCCCTGTTGAACCATCGTTGTGGAAACAGTAGTAATTGAAGCAGCAGATTGCCGAAAATATTAGATCATATTAGAGGCAGAAAGATGAAGATGAACGGGAGGGCAAACAAGGAGTACTGCGCACAGATAATTAGGTTAGGTCGGGGCACTACTCGCGGCTTAATACAACACATCTTATTGATCGCAATATATTAAGAGTGTCGCCCATGAATCTCATAAATGGCCTTTGAGTAATTTTTGTGAAACAGTCTGAGCTGGCCGATGTAATTCTAATGACCGAAGTATACATATGGTCCATCTGAGCCTTAAACAAAAAAAGTTGTATCACGTGGAAGAGTACAACTTGTAGTAGTAACCGTTAATCGTGAACCAACGAAAATCTTCTTCTTCTTCTCTGGCACTACAACCTCTGTAGGTCTTGGCCTGCTAGCAATTGCTAGCTCTCTGTGACTTAGTTATACCCGTAGCTGGATAGTCAGTCCTGCGTCCAACGAAAATAACCGTATAAAAACAATATCGGATGTTTAGTAGGCAGCACTGAACAATCAATTTATCAATGTAGTAGAAATCCGTTGTTTGCTTTATTCATGTCTGAATATAATATATATATGTACCGTACATATGTAGTTGTGTACGCATGCGGTCGTGTATAATGTTCTAGCAAGGATTAAATGTGACCCTGGTTGGGGATCTAGTGGGGTTCCATTTTCTGCTCTACTATTCCCCGGTTTATTGTGTTCTTCTGGTAAAACTGGTTAAATTTGCGCTAGCTAAAAACAAGAATCTTTTCCTACCTTCCCTTTTCTGTCCCAAAACTGCCGGAGGTCTTGGAGATCGACTGCTTTAGTCTAGAAACGTTATCGATTCGGGTTGCCTATACACCACACCACCGCCACCACCGGACTTTGCTTACACACTAATCAGTCTTATGAGTTTTTGCCGGTAAGCATTCCGTTCGAAACGTTTCCAGTATGTCGATCCCGTTCTGTGTAAAGTAAGTGTTTTTGTGTCGTTTCAAAAAAGAAAACAATTGCTACCTTAAAGCAGTCGGTACGTTTGCATGAACAAAATGGTTGTAAACCATGTTTGGCAGCGCTATTGACAGTGCATTCTGGTTGTTTGGTTGTATGTTACTCGTTTGTTGGCAGTTGATTTTGTAATCTTGCTTTACACACTGGCAGGGAAAAAATGATTTTGAACCGCATATTCTGATCCTGATACAATGGTTTTTCCTTTTTTTTGCCATTCCATAAAGAGAGGGTCCTTTTAACGCTCCGCATTTTGCTAGGAAGAATACTACCGCTAAACAATAGGTACTTTGGACTGATTATCCTCTCCATCGTTGTGGTGGATATATCGGTACTGTTTTTTTTTTCGTCTTCTTCTCGTTTTCTAATCTACATACTCATACGCCTTTGGTTAATCGGTACACACAACTCAACACGTTCCTGCCTGGTTGTTGTTGGGTTGGCCACATTTACGACATTGTACCCTTTGCTAACAATAACATAAACATATTTTTGCCTCATGGTTTGACGCCTGGTTGGTAAGAGTTAAAGGTAAAACTAAATGATGAATAACATTTACAATCACAATCTCTCCTATCCCTCTTTCGCTTTCTCTTGCTTTCTTCAGCTTTCGAACGAAACTTTTAAAATTTTCCTATAACATGAAATAGAGAGAAAGCCAAAAAACCAGTGTTATGTCGGTATGTGTGTGTGTGTTTACCCCTAACGCATAATGGTACTAGAAATATATTCGATATTTGTTATCACTACATGGTGGTGGTAGCTTTTTGTGATCTTTCTCGATCCCCTCTTCCAGTTTATCTCTCGATTATGTATTTATTTGAGTGGTTGAAAAATTTGGCTCTAATTATTAGCATTTGCATTAGAATTATTATCCTCTGTGTAGTGTGTAGTGTTCGCCTTCCGTAACTAGAAACGAAACCATCTTTTAGCTATTTTAAAATCGTCACAGGAATACACGTTTACACGAATCGTATCTTTTGCAAAGAACCGGGGAATCGAATCACTGAAACAGCGGTAAGGCTACTGTTTGCTATTAGTATCTTGTGTAGTCTGTAGAGAACATTTTTTGTTCCAGTACACACAAACTCGCCTAACACATCAGAAGGATTTTTGGTTACCCCGTATGAGTGGGAAGGGCAAAACAAGAGCTGCTACAAATACGAGCAGTGTAACTAAGAACTGTTGCTGAATTAGACTCACCAGGCTCCGATGGGCTGGTCATAATGTACACAAACTCGCCTAACACATCAGAAGGATTTTTGGTTACCCCGTATGAGTGGGAAGGGCAAAACAAGAGCTGCTACAAATACGAGCAGTGTAACTAAGAACTGTTGCTGAATTAGACTCACCAGGCTCCGATGGGCTGGTCATAATGTCGTGAGAATGACACCAGACTATCAAACCCATAAAGTCTTTCTGGGCCGTCTTCTGGACTTCGGGAGATGATGAAGTTGAAGTCTGAGCGATATGAGAGGTCTTTTACACCAGGCTCAGACCTCCACCAATTGATAAGTAAGTATTTCGAGTGGTTCGTCGTCAAAGGTGCATTTCGTGTAAACGTGCATATCCAATCATAGCTTCAATCTTGCTCTTGCAATCGCCTATTGTTTTTTTGTTTGACATCCCTGACATCCTTTTTCAGTCGCTTAAAAATGGACACTCCGATGAGAAGCAAGTCAATGCGATATTCTGTCTTAAACACTATTTAACCACCCAGATAAATGGAGAAATATGGAAGCGTTCCCTTACAGCATAAACGTGTTAATAATTTCGCTATTATGCCTCTGGTTTTTGTTTCTGTTCTGTTCTACTATCAATTCGCACTCCCTCTCTCTCTCTCTCTATTCTGCTTGGTACGGGCGCTAGTTGCTTAATCCAGACGGTAATCATCATGGTTTTGTTAGTGGAGTTTCTGTTGTTAAATATTTGCTTCATCTTGTTCCTGTTCCATGTTCTGCGTTCTGGTTTCACCAATTTTTCGTTCGCTTTCTTTGACTGTTTACATCCTTGGACGGTATAAGGTTAGTTTGTACTGTTGAGATTATGCTCGCTTGGTTTGGGTTTTGCATTCCCATCCAATCATTATTGTGTGGTGGTATTGTTTGCTTACCGTACAACTTGGTTCGGCTGTCGTGTTAGCTGGTACTACTATCCTTCACTAGTATTGGCTACTGCTACTAAAAGTGGTTGCGATTATCCTTCGCCGAGGTAATCACACACGCACACATCTACCGCTTGTTTCTCCCCCTTACAGCAGTGTTAATTCCCGTTGGCAGATTATATATTGCGAAGTGATCGGTAACCGATGATCGGCTATGCTTTTCCTAATTTTGCTTATAATTATTATTCTCCTTTCGCCCACGCTCTCTCTCTCCCACCAAGGATTGATAGGAACCTGCTGTCTCTCGTTTGCTCTACGCTTAAAGCTGGTTTTTGTATTTTTTTGTAAAAGGATAATTTTGGTTTGCTTTTGTCTTTAGTTCGGCCCGCCAGCAGCACCGACCGGACGGTTTCCGTCCAGTTCTTGTTTCGATTCCGGTTGCGTTATATTGAGCTGATCCTGCTGCGCACGACGACAACGACGGTCCGGTGCAGGTTCGGTGTGCTATAAAATCGTCGTGCTAGTACTACGTGTGTTTACGATCATGGTTCCACCGCTCATACCGAGCACCGAGCCGGTGGGCGATTGGGGAGAGCTGGTGTTACTACCACCACCACCCATCGCCCCTAGGGAAGTGGTACAGTGTAGGGCGGTGGTCGGTGGTACGCTTCGGCCAGCACTACCCGTCACGATCGTTGTACCACCGATTGTAACCGTTTTGCTCTTGCCAAACCCAAACATAGGCACGTAACGCAGCAGGCTGTTGTTGCTCTTGGTAACCTCGGTGTCACGCTGCAACAGTGGTTCGATCGGGTTGTACACGTTCAGATGATTCGCCGAGGTGGTTTGCCTTTGCTGGGCCGATCCACCGAGCGGTTGTCTCGTGGATGGATCCTCCTCGTAATCCTCCAAGGGGGGCAACGGATTGACGGTGGTGAAGTCTGTCGCTACGTTCAGATCGTTCAGGTTAATCGCTCGCCGTTGGTTATTGCGCTGGGCGCCACCAGTTGACATAATGCTGACATTATTGTAACCATTGTTAAGATCATTCATCGGTTGTGTACCGACCAGCAGATCGGCTGTCGGTTGAGAATCGTCCTTGTACTTGCGTAGTCCGGGCAGCAGCTCAAACTGATCACTGTCCGTGTCGACCATCTCGACCGAAGCGAGCGGTACATCCAGACAGGGATTAAGCAGTCGCGGATAGTTCGAGATGAATTCTGACACCTCCGAAGCTGAGGGACGCTTCTTGTAGTCTTGATTCCAGCAGGCCTTCATAAGACCCTCGAGCTGAGGTTTCACACCAACAGGAATGGTGAGCGTATTGCCATTCTTCAAATGCTCCAGCACTTGATTGTTGGTAAGCCCCTGGAACGGGAACGAACCGAACGTGATGATCTCGTACAGCAGCACTCCGTACGACCACACGTCCGAGGCCGGTGTGAAGAAACCCAGCGCCAGCGATTCCGGTGCCATCCACCGGACCGGCAACATTCCCTTCCGGTTGAATCGATAGTAATCGTTCTCAAACGTTGGTCGTGCCATGCCGAAATCGCCAAGCTTTACCACACGCTGTGCGTTTACCATGCAGTTACGGCAGGCCACATCCCGATGGACGTACTTCTGTTCTGCTAGATACGACAGTGCTCTCGATACATCGAGCGCCATCATCGTGAGCCGTTTGTTGGAGATGTCCGAGTCTTCCGACTGTTTGCTGTTCACCAAATGGCGACGAGCTAGCAGGTACGTCTTCAGATCACCGTACAGCATAAACTCCATGATCGTGTAGACCGGTTCCGACTGTAGGCAAACACCCAGCAACCGTACGATGTTGTTGTGGTCGAAACGCTTCATCGCCTCAGCCTCGGAAAGGAAATCAACCTTATCCTCCGTGGTGGAGCCCACCTTTAGCGTCTTCACGGCAACGGCTGTCCAGCCTTCGTCTTCGATCTGTGCCTCACCACCGTACACTGTGCCAAACGCACCCTCGCCTAACCGTCGATTGATCACGACACGATCCTTCGGAATTTCCCACTTGTCGAGCGTGTTGAACGGTATGGCTGATGGTGAGAGCAGATCAATGCCGAGCTTTTGCAGGTACTTGGCGGACGTTTTCATCTTCCGATCGTACCGTTCCTTCCAGAACAGGAACGACGCTACCGAGAGGATCAAGATGCAAATTATCGACACCATGGTGATGACGATCAGGGTAACATCATCACAGTCGATACCGAAGATGCGCACGATACTTTCAAACGCGCACACCAGCGCACCATCGTCCGGGGCATGGCCATCCCGCGTCATCCACACGATAGCAGATTCGTTCAACGTCAGATCACCTCCGATCAGTTTGAAGTCGGCGGATATGTTGGGTGTAAAGTGTCCGACAATGTTGGCCGTTCCATTGACGAACTGCAGCACGTTGATGATCGTGTACCGCGAGCCGGCTTCGTTGAACCGAATGCGACCGGATACACCCTGGAAGTCGGTCTCACGAATCAGCTGTATTAGACGGTTAGTTGTTTGCACGGAGTGAAGATCGCTGAAGTACGAAGGATCTTCGCGCAAGAGTCGATCAAAGGCGAGAGCATACACCCACACAGCATCGTACGCGTAACCGGCGTAGTCTGAAGCGGCGTAGCCCTCGTAGGAAAGATTCCGGACGTATCGATCCTTCCACTCCCGTACTGTCGTACCATCGACGTCCAAGTGACTGTCATCGTCCGCGTAAGGTGCATGCGAAAGGGAGAAATGACCGTTCATCGCACGCAGCAGTTCACTGTTGCTGCAGCTGCGAGTGTTCGGAGTTTGTGGAGGTATGGTGTTGCTACCGTTGCTACCGGTACCGTGCGTTTCCGAGCTAAGGTTCCACACATTCGAAAGCCAGATGGGTAGGAACCAAATGTAGCCGTTTTCAGCTGTCATCTGTGGATGGAAAAAAAGGATATTAGATTGGTTTCGGGGAAATGAGAAAAAAGGTAAACAATGGAAAATATCAGACGAAGTACCCGTACAACTTTGATCATGCCGTCATAGGACACAATTATAACTTTCTGGAAATATGTGCCAATTCATAGCACTCATACTCCAGAGGCAAAGTAGGGTGGCATGTAGGTAGCACTAAACATGAAAGGGCCGATACCAAAACCCATTGGGACCATTTCTCTATTCGCATTTCTCTATGCTATATTACATGTCAAGGAGGGAGAGTGATGTACAGATATGTGATCGTAGCTACGGACACGTCCTAAAATTTATCTATCGTGGGTCGAAAATAAGCACCGATAACAACATGGATCGAAGATCAGAGGAGGCGTGGTAGGCCCAAACTGAGATAAAGAGATTGGCAAAAGAAAGCGCTAGACCATGAGTGGTATCGAGGATTATTGGAGCAGGCATAGACCGCGAAGCGGTTGTAGCGTCTGACACAGGGATGGATGATAGAATAAGCCAACTGAAGAGATGCTGAAGGGTCTCGACAGAGGTGGATCTTTTCGTAAGCGGTGCGCGGACCATGAGCGTTTCGAGGACTACGAAGGAGCCCTCGTGTAAGGAAAGTATGAGCCTAACTTATTTTTTTTCGGGACCTCCTAGATGTTTGATCCGACACTGGTCTGATAAGTAAATAAACCAGAAAAGTCATCAACAGTCTTATACAGATAAAGCTTATGAAGAAATAGTGGGTCAAGAGCGGAACACTAACGAGTGCAAGGCTTCACGGTCTTTTTGATGAGTATCCTGTAGCAAAGGATTTCAGGCACAGCGATCTTCTATAACAAACAAAGACAACAAAGCGATTTTAACTCCTATTGAGTAAACAAGTTGTTGCTGTCTAAAGATGAGGTATGGAACATAACGAACAAATGGTAATCATTTATCCATAAACGTGCGAAAGTAAGCACCTTCTGCACTATTCCACGCAGAAGCGCTTTCTTCAGTACATATTAACATGCATAATGCACATTAGTCGTCGCTGCTACAGGAGGTAAGTGTATACTCATTCACACTTCACAAAAGCACCACTGCACATATTTGTGCAACGAACACACCGTTGTTGCATAAACGTCAAAAGAATAAAAAAGGCAAACTACTGGCAATGGGAACAACAAGCGAACAATTAGCACGTACGGTACGGTACTGCATGTGGCCAAAAAGGAAGCAAACGCCGATAGTGAACGAAAGACCAAAGTTTATTTGTAGTTTCGTCATCGTGTATGGATATGGAGTTGCTTGAAAAAACACGCTACAGATCAAACAAGAGTCAGCTTGGTGAAGCCGATCGGCTACATATTGACCCCCATGTCACTGGAAGTTTGTGTGTGTGTGTGTATTAATCTACACCTAAAACATAAGTTTACCCTCCGAGAGAGAGAGCTTACGATGATGACGACCGGTTGCAATAATTGACGACGTCTGTAGATGTTTTGTTGGGTCCCATAATTGGCGATGTTTCTGTCTTGTAAAATATGTATTCAATGAGTTCTATCCCGTCCATGCACAGGAATGACTATCCAGCAAAGGGCAAATAAAACGTCAAGAAAGCCAGAAATGGCAGCTCAACACCTGAGCTGAGGTTGTAATGTTAAAGAAGACGACAGAGAATGTCTTCTGTACTGTGAGACCCACGAACGAAGCGAAGATACATTTGCTCATTTTATTGTCACCAATTGCGGTTGGATGCAATCGATGCATATTTATTGTTCTTGTTTGTCGTTCGCCGGGAGAAAAAGAATCTCAACTTCGCAAGCAAACACTCGAAGCGCAACAATGTATGCTTGACGGCTCATATTCCGGGATTACACGAGCAAGACGTTCCCATTCAAGCATACTCCCGAAACGGTTCAGTTTGTTCAACTGTTGTCGACGTCATTGAGCCGCTTGGGCCGAATCGTGGGCCAACCTTGAACGTAACAGTAGTGACGGTGACGCTCAAGTTGTACGAAACATGACTCGGAGACAATTGGAAGCTATCCAATTCCAGCAGTTCCGGCAGCTCCCGGTGAGTCTCCCGGTGTGCACACGAGACGGCGCCAACTGTGACCATTACAGCACCCACCGTCGTGCACGGCCGGCCAGTCTTCTGTCCCGGCCCGGTGACACTTTCTTTCGCTGAGCGCATAAAATCGATAGCGGAATCCGATTACTTTGCAACGTGCCTGCAGTCGGTTCGTGTTTCTGGTTAATTTGTTTTCGCCACATTGCCACACGTTCTGGGGCTCCCTATCCGCGATGACAACAAACCATGTGTGTGTGTCTGTGTCGCGATAAAATGTGTCTCGAATGAGCAATCGAGAAGGAAGTTTGGTCAGAATCATTATAAAACAAAACACTCTTCCCGCCGTCCGTCGGGAGGGACCAAAGCGAACTGGAGGGAAGTTATTATGCACCTTTAGGTGTCATAAAAAAGGTGCATCTACAGCGCAAAAGTGATTGCAGTTGCATTTTACATTCTATACACCCGTATTCAGCATGAGCCCCACGGCTTGTGCTTGGTTTCCGGTAGGGAGAACGAAGTTGGGCATCGAGGACAACACACCGGGGCATACAAAATGGCCAGTCATCAGCTTTATGTACGACAGGCTTTCGTCTACCCACAAAGGCTTGCTTACGGGGGTTTTGATGGCATGCAGATTTGGTTGTTGTTGTCGAAGTTCGAATTTCGAATTCGAGACTGCCCTAACGCCTTTGAGGCCCCACCTCTCAAGCGTTACTTGTTTGTGAAGTATTTTGTTGATGATTGAGCAAAAATTGGGGTTGAAAGAAAAAGCCTTCAATTCAAAGGGGGAAAACCCGCGGCATTTTGGAGCGCCACTCGACATGTAAACAACTCAACTTCGCAACATGACCCAACAGGTTTCATGATCGAGATGTGGGTTTTCTTACTGGGTGGGAAGTTCTGACTTCTTCGCGAAGGAAATTATATAATCGGTGTTAGATTAATGGGACGGATTCAATTCAACACTGTCAGGGATAATTATGATTAATTGTAGAAGCGTAGCAGACTTCTCTTTATTTAACACGCACTGTTTCTTATACTTCTTCAGACGGTGAACTTCAAACACCACGAAACAGGCCGCTCGAGTTCGCATGTTTTACAAACTAAATTGGCTGCTATCGGCTACCCCATTTTAAGGACAAAACGACCGCTTTACGACGTACAGCGCTTGATTTCTGTCGGGAACTCTACCATACAACCCGTGTACAAAAAGGGTCAGCACCGGTATGAATATTCAAGCGAAAACAATCAACCTCAATCTATTTGGCCGTCGCCATCAACCACAGTCGCCCGGGTGGGTGGCAAAAAGGGACGCCACACTTAAACATTTGAATATTAAAGGGCGAAAAAGGTGAGCCGTTAGACTAGAGCAGCACAAACTAACACCCGGTTTTAAAGAAGCGGTTTTTTTTGGACATACGGGAACGTTTTCGTTCTAAGATTTTACAAGCCATCACTTACCTCCAATTTGTACGCCTCGCACATAATCACCTGGGCCACCTTATCGTCCACATCGGCTATAATGATTTTAGCATTTTTCATCTTTAAATCTAATAGATACTGTAAATCGAAACAGTGGGAGAAAAAAAGATGATGGGCTTAGTTAACTTGCCCGAACCTAGCGGAGCCTGTTTGCTTCGGGCATCACTTACCCGATTCATTTCGTTATCGGTACGATCGCGCGGAAACTTCTTGTTCGATATCAGCTCGATGGAGCGCTCTTTAAGCAGTGTTTCCATGTAGGAGATGTACTCGGTCGCTTTCTGGCCATCCTCGGTTAGGGCGGCCACTCGGTGCCAGTTTAGGCGTGGTAGTAGCAGCGCGTACACATGCTCGTACTGCCGGTTTTCTCCTATCGTTCGGAAGAAGTAAGGATACTTCTCGCGATCGGATAGAAACGCACCTTCGGCTGAGTAGGAAATTACCGCCATGCGGAAATGTTTCGACACACCTGTTGGGGGACAATAGCGAGAAAGAAGGGTTAGTTGCTTCAACACAGAGCGAATGAAGCTTTGCTTCCTGCCGAAACATACCGGCGATTGGTTCGACCGTTTCACTGCAGGCCGGACCTAGTACACCGATCATCTTTGTCTGCTGTATGTAGTAGCTGATGAACGATTTCATCACCGTGTCCGCCCGACATTGGCCATCGTTTTGTAGTACCGTCAACTTATAGTTCGAGAGTATGGTGGTGTTCTGGTTGATGTCCCGTTGCGCCATTAGTGCGGCCGGTGCAATCCCCAGATATGAGAGGCCCATTCCCGACAGGGGAAATATTCCACCGACAAACACCTCTTCGACCGGCGTCGGCGGTTTGAACCCATTCCACACATCAGGCTGACTGAGCATCCAGTCGCACGCAATCTGATCGTAGTATCGGGTCACTCCAAATTGGTCCCAGTCGGTTTCTTCGCGTGCCTGCAGAATCTGATCTTCGTACTTATCGTACAGATCGAACGTTTGCTGCATATGTTCCTCCTTGAAGTGGAGCAGCACGAGTGAATCGAAAGCATATTCCGCCTCCTGGAACTTTTTGCCGTAGTACTTGAGCAGCGGTGTCATCTCGTACTTGCAGCCGGTATCGTTGCTAGCGATCATTTCCTCGCACCGTGGCATTGTGACGGGAACGTACTCCGTCCGGCGGCTGTTGATCACTTCCGACGGTGTCCAGTGAAATACAAGGAACTTTTTGCCATTCTTACGATCTGATCCGTACACACTCATCAGTTGCTTTATACCGAGCCGTAGCTTGTCGCCTAGCCATATCACCTTCAGCTGAAACTCCATCTCGTCGATGTGCTTCACGATGAAGTGGGTGTTTTCGTAGTGTGGGGCCAACACCAGTGCACACTTGCGTCCCTCGGTACAGTGGGGAGGAATGTACATGCCCTGATCGTTGCATACGTCCTTACAATTGTTTTCGGCGTACCGGTAGATCGATTCGAGCACCGCTTCCGGGATGTCAAACTTCTTGATGATGTCGTAGTACCGGCGATCGTTGATGTCCTCCTGGAACATGGTGTAGATAAGCGGTTTGGGAAAGGCATCCTCCTTCCGGATCAGCGCTTTCGGAACGAAGAGCCCGAATCGGCCCGGGTTCGTGATGGCACCCGCTTCCCGAATTTCCTGCGGGATGTAATGATAGTCCGACAGTAACCAGACTTCGAGATCGATCGTTGGATCCGGCCATTGTCCTCCATGGCTGCAACAGAGTAAAAAGAGAAGATGATGGTGTCACATAATGGTGGAATCTGTTCGACTTCATCTCACACCTAAACGATGGTAATCGTGCGCTCAACGTCCACACCACGCACCATTATTAGAGAAGTGCAAAGTGACTCTGAGCGAGTGAGTGAGTTAAAATATTCCAACTCGTGAGTTGCGTTCACTCGGCACCGCGTGTTTTAACGACTCGTTTTTTATTAACTCACTCATGAGTGAGTACATGTCTGCACGGCGAGTCGTTTTCCAATAGCGTTCATGAGCGAGTTGAAATGAAATTGTATGGGCCGAGTTGCACCGTGAACGAATATGAGCGAGTTGAAATGAAATCGTATGGGCCGAGTTGCAAAGTGAACGAATATGAGCGAGTTGAAATGAAATCGTATGGGCGAATTGAAACGAAAAGTTACAAGCGAATTGAAACGAAAAGTTTCAAGCAAATTGAAACGAAAACTTACAAGAACTTCAGTGTTGCTATTTCGCTCGCGGTTAAGGTAAAGGATACGTGGACGTGCAGTATATTTTCGTTTCAGCTCTCTTGTAAGTTTTCGTTTCAATTTGCTTGAAACTTTTCGTTTCAATTCGCTTGTAACTTTTCGTT
>KZ061624.1:450855-464242 GCA_002091835.1 Anopheles maculatus | reverse complement strand
ACCGCCATGCGGAAATGTTTCGACACACCTGTTGGGGGACAATAGCGAGAAAGAAGGGTTAGTTGCTTCAACACAGAGCGAATGAAGCTTTGCTTCCTGCCGAAACATACCGGCGATTGGTTCGACCGTTTCACTGCAGGCCGGACCTAGTACACCGATCATCTTTGTCTGCTGTATGTAGTAGCTGATGAAAGATTTCATCACCGTGTCCGCCCGACATTGGCCATCGTTTTGTAGTACCGTTAACTTATAGTTCGAGAGTATGGTGGTGTTCTGGTTGATGTCCCGTTGCGCCATCAGTGCGGCCGGTGCAATCCCCAGATATGAGAGGCCCATCCCCGACAGGGGAAATATTCCACCGACAAACACCTCTTCGACCGGCGTCGGCGGTTTGAACCCATTCCACACGTCAGGCTGACTGAGCATCCAGTCGCACGCAATCTGATCGTAGTATCGGGTCACTCCAAATTGGTCCGAGTCGGTTTCTTCGCGTGCTTGCAGGATCTGATCTTCGTACTTATCGTACAGATCGAATGTTTGCTGCATATGTTCCTCCTTGAAGTGGAGCAGCACGAGTGAATCGAATGCATATTCCGCCTCCTGGAACTTTTTGCCGTAGTACTTGAGCAGCGGTGTCATCTCGTACTTGCACCCGGTATCGTTGCTAGCGATCATTTCCTCGCACCGTGGCATTGTGACGGGAACGTACTCCGTCCGGCGGCTGTTGATCACTTCCGACGGTGTCCAGTGAAATACAAGGAACTTTTTGCCATTCTTACGATCTGATCCGTACACACTCATCAGTTGCTTTATACCGAGCCGTAGCTTGTCGCCTAGCCATATCACCTTCAGCTGAAACTCCATCTCGTCGATGTGCTTCACGATGAAGTGGGTGTTTTCGTAATGTGGGGCCAACACCAGTGCACACTTGCGTCCCTCGGAACAGTGGGGAGGAATGTACATGCCCTGATCGTTGCATACGTCCTTACAATTGTTTTCGGCGTACCGGTAGATCGATTCGAGCACCGCTTCCGGGATGTCAAACTTCTTGATGATGTCGTAGTACCGGCGATCGTTGATGTCCTCCTGGAACATGGTGTAGATAAGCGGTTTGGGAAAGGCATCCTCCTTCCGGATGAGCGCTTTCGGAACGAAGAGCCCGAATCGGCCCGGGTTCGTGATGGCACCCGCTTCCCGAATTTCCTGCGGGATGTAATGGTAGTCCGACAGTAACCAGACTTCGAGATCGATCGTTGGATCCGGCCATTGTCCTCCATGGCTGCAACAGAGTAAAAAGAGAAGATGATAGTGTCGCATAATGGTGGAATCTGTTCTATTTCACATCACACCTAAACGATGGTAATCGTGTGCTCAACGTCCGCACCACGCACCATTATCCCGAAATAGAGAACATACTGAAGGTGTCTTGTTTTTTTTTTGTTTTTCCCAAAAATAAAGGCAGGTACAAATCAAAACATTTCGAATCAAAA
This sequence comes from Anopheles maculatus, assembly GCA_002091835.1. Classification (NCBI taxonomy): domain Eukaryota; kingdom Metazoa; phylum Arthropoda; class Insecta; order Diptera; family Culicidae; genus Anopheles; species Anopheles maculatus. Next base: position 462,752 of record KZ061624.1, on the reverse strand, counting down.
CAACCGGGCTTCGCGAGGACGCGTTACTCTTTCATCGTGGTGGCTTGCTGTACAGCAAGGGAACGGACTTCGTAGCAACGCCATGTCAGCTCTCGCGGAGAAGAGGAGGAGGCTATTTGCACAGGTTGTCCGGAGCGACCCCAAAAACTTCTGGCGCTGTTGTGCGTTGCTTCACAAACCTGTCAACGAGTGCTCGAGGCCTATTGACACAGATGAACTTGTCTGATGAAAATTCCAACTTCGGCGCATGGGACAATCTGTTTCGGGGGTCGAGTTCTTCAAGACCTTTACGCCGTTGATGCTGAAGGACAGAACAATGACAAATGTGACGATTGTTCGTGTGACGTTTCTTGTATTGCTCAATCTCAAACCTGTAAACCTGTGATGGTGGTGCCTACAGTAAGCCCCACAGAATGTAGCGGCCAGTCAGCATGACTCAAAATTACGATCGTTAGGATCTGTAAAACGGGGCAACCACCTGTACCTGTCCTGTGTAGATAGATAGCTTTTATAGCAATTCCTTTACCTTGGCAATCAATCAATTTCTTTTTTCCCGCATAAGGTTACGGTGGATCGTATAGAATTTCTGTTGACAGCCAAATTTGTCAATAACTACGGATCTTACCTGACACTGGATCTGTTTGTTCGGTTCGTTTCTCGTGATACCACACACCGTACACATGATCACAGTTGAAAAATGATCATACGGATTAAGTCTAGTGAAAGATAGCATAACACAGACAGATACAGAGCGGACGTTATCAGGGCTTCTCAAGTGAGGAATTTATTAACAAAACGATCCGCTACATGTGTCCGTGACATTTAGAAGAATTGTGTGTTTTTTTTAGGTGGGGTATTTTGTTACACTTCCGGCAACCCGGACGTGATCGCCATTCGAAAATAGCTAATAGACACCGTTCCAATGCGACTCAACGTTTAATTTTTTCGCAAAATTCTTGTGTGTATATGTGTTGTGTTCATTCATGCCGTCCGCTAAGCTGTGGGGATCTAAGCTTGCAAAGGGATTTAGACAAATTCCAATTCTCAGAAAAAAGGTTTCTGCTTTCGCAATATTATGCCCAACAATTTATTCGGCAAGATGGAACCCGGGACTGTTTTCTAATATGTTTTTGTGTGTATCGCTAGGTTCGCATCAAGAGAACTGTGTATATATTTTTTATTCGTTGTCATTGATATTCTCAATACCAATTCTCAGAAAAAAGGTTTCTGCTTTCGCAATATTATGCCCAACAATTTATTCGGCAAGATGGAACCCGGGACTGTTTTCTAATATGTTTTTGTGTGTATCGCTAGGTTCGCATCAAGAGAACTGTGTATATATTTTTTATTCGTTGTCATTGATATTCTCAATACCGATGCATTGTCTAAAGGCTGACGCTACGCGATCCATAGCTACCCATAACTGAACCTTGCATAAGAAGAGTTCGATCTAGTTGAGAGTTGAACACATCCAGACTGAATTACGGAGCTATGTGCTATCGTATTCACCGATGGAAAGAAAGGGTGTTAAAATAGGCCCCACAAACATGTTCCGGTCCTCCTCGTTTTCTCAATCAGTGTCAATGTTAGTAAATATTTTTCGTTTGCTTTCCCAAAAACTGATGTGCTTGCCACTTGTCTCACATTCATTAACTAAAGGAAACAGATTTCCGCGCGTCGCTAATTATAACATACTCCAAAACGCGATAATAAAGTATCATTTTATATTTTATCATAATTAAAAAATCTCATCACCCACTTGCTGCCGAATTAGAGCAGTGGTCGTGTGCATCCTCCCGTTTATCCCCCGTGTCTCCGGCCTGTTATAAGCCATCTAATGCCGCAAAAGTGACGCTATATCTAATTATTGTAATTAATAGACAGGCCGTGACCAGCATTTTGCAACGCCTGCCCCCCTTGGAATGAGTGTTTGGCGAGAAATCGGACACTAATCCGGCTGTCATTAGTGGCGGAAGCTTTCGGTAGCTGGAGGCAACGGTACGGAGTCATACCCGGGCGTGGAGTCGGTGAAAATTCGCACTAGATCATCGATAATGGTGTCCCGGTAGTGGTGTTGTAAGTTCGTTGCAGGAAAGTCATTTTTTATAAGCCCGTAAAAACCCACGACGGACGGACTCTGATGGTTACGGTACGGTGCACATTCTTGGAGGCACATCTCGGGCACTACAGGTAGATTAGCCACAACCGTACGGGCGCATTAAGTTGTGGCTTTGTGTAGATCGATTTAGTGGTGCTTGTTTATCCAAGCAGTAAGACGCCCGATCATTTGCAGCATGGATTTCAATGACCTCGGAATGCAAAAAAAAAGAACCTGCAAGCAACTGGTGGCACTTTAATTCAAAGCTCGATAACGCTAACGTTATTTGCTTCTCATTAAACTGTCCTCTCTTGTGTTTGGTTTTTTGGTTTTGGAAGGGGATTAGCTTCATCGCTCATTTCTTGTGCCTTCTACCGAGAAAAAAAAAACAAACTCGTTTCAAGCTCTTTTATGCTTGGCTCTTTATCGCCTCGTTGCCATTGCTGGCGTGATTCCGTTGCAATGGTGGTGCATTTTGCGTACAAGCCTTTATCCCATCCATCATGTCAGCCTTGTCTGGGGCTTAATGGCGGTAAAGTCTGCGGTTGCAGACACGCAGCAGAAAAAAGAAAAAACACAAACCGAATGACGGCAACCTTCCATCCTTCAAACCTGGCACAAACTCAAGTTAATTTCAAAAAGAGTAGTGTAGCAGTAAGCAAAACACACAAAAAAAAACTCTGAACTGTAAACACAAAACGCATATACGCAACAAACACCGCCAGCAAACGATGTTCGCACGCGTTCCCGAAAAACAAACGGAACCCGAACGGAATTGTTGTCTAGTCATAAGGAACGAACCTCACACTCTTCTTACCATGGTAGCTCACCTAGTCTCCGACCCAGACCGGGCATCGTGGCGAAATGAGTTTATACACATATAAATATGCCTCGTTTTTGCTGCTGCTGTTGTTGAGCCGATGAGGGTTTTTGTTTTTAGATTGGTTTCACCGCTAATTGTTGTCTTGGGGTCTATTTTTTGCCATCACCCAACGCCTTCGTCCCCGCGTTCACGTATCTCCAACACGCCACCCTTTGGTCAAAACTACCGAAATTAAATATATACGATTTGCCACCAGGAAATTTATGGCCACTTCCATTTCCCGCTCATTCTCTGCCCCCCGCACCGCATCGCTGCCATTGCTCCACCGTGCCTGTGACGGCCAGACATTCGAAAGATTCTTTGCTGTTGAGGTCAACAAGCGAATATTGTGTGTGTCCAAAACAAAAGCCACGTTCAATCATTCCCGCCTAAAAAAGTTCCTCCCATTGGTTTGAAATGAAGTTAATGTTGTTAAGGGAGCGCTTATGTTTTGTGTTCTTCTATTTCTTACGCATCAACTAAATGTCACTGAACCTTCCACCGGCCACCGTGTGTAGATGCGATGAGGTTTTCTGCGATATAGTATCGAAATAAGGCATCAAAAGTGAACCACTAAAAATTCCTAATTAACGATACCGGTCAATGCGCCTAGAGCTTGTGAGGAACCGAAATATTTTGTAAGCCGTCAAGGCCATCGTGCAGCATAGGGCTGGTTTTGAAATAGCTACTGATCTTTATAAAATCTATCCAACTAATTAAAGCAAAGCGTTTATGCAATGCAGTTCAAGTGTATTAAAACTGTTTATAAAACTTAAATGCTCTACTTCTTATTTACACATTTTGTTGGTAGGTGAACACTAACCCCACTTTGACACCTCTGCTTTCACAGATCCATTGCAACGAAATAAGCACGCACAGTCCCAAAAAATCTACAGTACCTATCCTAACACGGACAACCAACCAACACTGTAATGCTTATAATATTACTTAAACACAATTATTAAACACCTAAAAGTTTGAAAACCTAATATACCTACCTTGCCAGATGCTCCATCGTGAGAAACATGCGCATACGTTCGGTTTCCACCGGTGGTAGTTCATCCCGTATTTCGACCAGCTTCAGATTGCGATAGCCCAGGACCTCGCGCAAAAAAATCGCGTAAATGCGTGACAGGATCTGGTGCGTGAAGCGGTTAGACGCCTGAAGCGAGATCGAGTCGTTCTGATTCGAGGACGCAAACCGTGGCGTTAGGTTTTCTGTAACGAGGTTCGTGAAGTGAGAACAGTGTGTTAGAAGTGAGTAATAGGACGCAAAAACAAGAAAATGTAAAAACATACACACTCTCATGGGCACAGCAGTGACAAAGTATCGGCAAGAGTGTTAAAGACGCACGCATGTCGCTGAGTTTTGGGGATAAAATTAGATCCGGTGACCTTGCATTGGCTGACGATTCGCTTGTTTTGCCACGCTTGCGGTGGGTAGTTTTTGCATGGAAGATCGATCAGAAGTGCATACAGTTGCCCTGCTAGTTTCGCTTCTAATAGTGCATAATTTCTATTTTTGAATTTTTGAATTTTACCAAGGAGCGACAGAGATGGTACGATAAAGACGCCATGGTTGTTTATCTTATGATTAGCACATTATTTTTTGGCAGTGCTCTTTCCGGGCTAGTTGCATGAAACGGGTTTGGGTCGGTTTCAGCTGCATAAAACTTATGTTTCTAGTACTATCTTTTTTACTGATGGTAGTAAACTGATTAATTTAAATGTAATAGAAACTTTTATTTAAGATATTTTGTATTTTTCGTATAATTTTATGAAGTTAAGACTTCATCACATTTATATTCGCTATCGGTTTAAAGAGAAATAAATATATTGTTTTATGTTCCTTTTTCGTTTTCGTTTCCTGTACTCTACTATGTTTAAAATATTTTTTTAATTAAAAACAACAGGTTTTACAACCCTGCAAGTAAACATAAAAATGTAAATTAAAATCCATAAAAGTGGCTTGTTTTCTTCTTCTCTGCTGAGAAAAACCCTCCCCTCAGCTCGAAGGGAAATAGCAACGAAAAATAGATGATACTCTTCTGGGTTAAATTATTTATTTCTTCCGGTTTGGAATGTTTCTGTTTCCGCAACGATGTTTCGTCACATTCCGTACTCCCTCCCTTCTATGCCTCTCTCTCTCTCTTTCTCTCTCTTTCCTTTTTTGCTGTTAGATCTTTACGCACTAGAAACAAAATTTGCCATTTGTTTAGTTCTGTCTTTAGAGATTGTCCCGAGAGCCCTCCACGGAGTCCACGGAGAACCAAAACTCAATCCGGAAAGAGCTTTACAATACTGACATGCAAAATAATCGTACACTCTCTTTGTATAGCAGATACAGAAAAAGAACGCACAACATTCGTTGACTTTTCTTGCCCCAAATTTCGTGTTTCTGCCGGTGACTACAACAACCGTGGACATATGCCGCTTAGGTGGTCGTCCTATTTCCAAACCGGAGGCAAGTTTATAGTGATTGGGTCCTATACTGCAAAGCGGAGCAAACCCATCGGCTAGGATTTATGATTCCAAATATTGGGTTTGAAGAGCAAGAGAGTAATGGGACTCGGTGGACGTTTGTCACGGATAGCCGCCCGGTGGGAAAACGTGAAAAGATCAAAAGTAAAATAAAAACGACCAGAGAGAGAGAGAGAGAAAGAGAGAGTGAAAGAACGGACAGTATCAGTCATATGTCGGAAGGCAAAGAAATAGATCGAGACATCTTAAGCGCGAAACGGTGTAAACAGCAAACCCCCAAAGGGATAACGGTCATTTCTTCCGCTTCGTCTTGAATCCGCGTGTGCGCGTGTGAGAGTGTGGTTTTTTGTTGCCCGTTTGCGGACGCGATATACTGGCCGCATAATTTTGACCCGAAAGACACAACACAAGATGAGAGAAAGGGACGTTTCGTAAGGGGGATGATGGTCGTTATAAAGAAAGAAACACAACCATGACCACTTCTTTACAGCTGCGAACAGATTCATCGTCTTCTCCCGCAGCACACCAGATCATCATCATCCACATCTGTGGGAATTATTTGTCAGGAAATTCTGTTGGGGAGTGTTCTCTAGATACGGTGCGGCACAGCCGAAATAAAAAAAAATAAACTATACGGAAAGGAAAAGTCATAGCCGCGTACGCGAATAGAATTGGGCCTTGGTGAATGTAAGGAATCGGGCAAGAAACCCGGGATGCAGGATGAGAGTAAAACAAATGGCGAGTCTGTAAGTGGTACTAGCATTTTAAGACTATTGGCCGTTTGGATTGCTTTCTACTCGAGCTAGAACAGCAGTTACTCTGTCACCAGTTGTGCGGTTTCGAGGCAACCAACCGTCCAACCATCCGGGGGTTAGAATAATTTGATAAGCGTTCGGCTAATCTCCCTGCGTTGCTAACACCACAACACCAATAGTTGGAGATATGTTTGCCTGACCAAGTGCTGCAGATGGCTTCTATTGCTCTGCCGTAGACGACCCTACTGGAGGCGCAATATTATCGTACAACGAACTCACACTCCACCAACTCTCCGTGCCCAACATCAATTGTCTTAGGGTGCCCAGTGGCTGGGAAACATATCTGACCGAGATGGGTAGCAGCATAATTATGCTATACCTAACCGTTAGTCACGAACTTCACCTTCGTCTTCAGGTCCTCCAGTCTTTTCGAGCGAAGCCTTTTCAACACCCAAACTTCAGCAACGGTCAAACGATTAGGCTGTCAACTGGAGCGTTGCCATCGAACACCCCCGATGTGTCCGTGTGTAAGCTCTGATCGTGTACCATTGCGTGAGGATCATCCATCCGTTGCCGTGCCATTCCGCTAATTCGTGGTCCAACGGTGAGGCGCAGTCGGTAGGTCTCAAGAATCTATTCCGGTGCCGGTGGCAAAATTTCGGCAAATGACGATCCGGTACACACGCTCCGGTTGGGGATCGTAAAACGGCGCGCCACGTTTTTGTAGGGAGAATTCGCCCGAAGGCGTTCCGTTTGTGGTGGTGTGATGGGCTGTGAATCTGCTCCATTCGGGGAATGGATGTTTGGGATGTGGAATACAGTGGACGATCGAAAAAACTAACGATACTTCATACCAACACAATACGATGTTACCATTGTAATTCAATCTTCAAACTTTTAAAGTGATCTGTAAATGTTATATAAAACATTTTGACACAAACATTGATTTGATTGCTTATTTTCCAATTAAATTTCCTTGTCCATCGGTTTCCACTTTTACGCGAACACGAGTTGGATGGATAATTGGAATAATTAATTGAGTTGTAGATAAAAAACATTTTTCGCCTTGTTAAACGATTTATAAGATAAAATAGTAAGTTTTTACTGTTGCTAGGAGCGTTTATTAATGCTGTTTACAAAAAAAAACAACTAAAAAATAAACCTGATGACTTGCAGAAAGTATGAGAAAAAAACGGAAAAAAATCTTTACTGCTCTGTAAAGGTGTTGATCATTTTATACGCGTCTAAACGTTTATAATGGATAATAAAAACACTATTGTTGGATGGTGCACATACACAAACACGGTTTAAAATGTCATTTTGCAGATCGAGTTACCGAATCAAGGGGACCGTTCCCCGAGTGTAACGAGTGTTCGGGACAGAAGATCAAAGACAAATGGTTCACGGCTCATTGATCACCCCTCGTAAAGACACATTTACGGTACGGTAGTGGATTATTTAACACATTTTAGAAAGGACCGTCTGTCTGCCCTGTCTGGCTCGAAAGCTCGCAAAAGGAAGAGAAACAACCATTAGAAGAGGCCGAGTAGCCAGCCGCACGAAGAAAGGAGCACAGGCTCTCACAAAATGATAGTGTCAAGTTGATAGCGACAGTTAAACCGGCTGATGACAGCGAGCGTGAAGTGTCTCAAGCGAGGCCAAAAAAAACGGAAAAACAAACACATTTACACAGATTAAGTAAAAAAAACCGAAAACCCCCAACACAGCGCGTCATCGTAACGGTCATCGCGAACAGATAGTCCTTGCGGATGAATTTCATCACACACTCATCCACCGTGTCCCGACGTCATTGACAGTTGATTTGGTCGTTTTTGTCGCTTTCGACCATTTTCCAAACTAGATCACTAGGCGTAAAAAATACACCCAAAACCCAAAAGTAAAAATATGATGGTTCTGCACAAACAAAAAGCAGGGCCTGATAAAAATAATTTCTTCACCACACTTCCCGCCGGCGTCTTGTGTTTCGTGCGTCTTTTTTTTGCGACAAAGAATGAAAGACGCCGGAATTTGCGTAGTCTGCCTATTTATTTATGCCGTCTAGCTGTCGTTCGAGCGATTAACATAATTTTTTTATGATCACTGCTAATTTTACTGCTCCATCCCTTGGCTCTGTGTGTCTGTGCCTAGCTGGGCCTTACTGGTCGACGCCGCTGGGTAATCGGTCTAATTTCAAAGGCGTTCGCCTTCGCTGGTGGCCGTCCCGATTACGCTCCCTGAATTTCATCACACACTCATCCACCGTGTCCCGACGTCATTGACAGTTGATTTGGTCGTTTTTGTCGCTTTCGACCATTTTCCAAACTAGATCACTAGGCGTAAAAAATACACCCAAAACCCAAAAGTAAAAATATGATGGTTCTGCACAAACAAAAAGCAGGGCCTGATAAAAATAATTTCTTCACCACCCTTCCCGCCGGCGTCTTTCTTGCGACAAAGAATGAAAGACGCCGGAATTTGCGTAGTCTGCCTATTTATTTATGCCGTCTAGCTGTCGTTCGAGCGATTAACATAATTTTTTTATGATCACTGCTAATTTTACTGCTCCATCCCTTGGCTCTGTGTGTCTGTGCCTAGCTGGGCCTTACTGGTCGACGCCGCTGGGTAATCGGTCTAATTTCAAAGGCGTTCGCCTTTGTTGGTGGCCGTCCCGATTACGCTCCCTGGTGCAAGGCAGTTGTGAACCAAGAGTGAAGATTTTTCAAAGCACAAAAATATGTAAACATCACCTCTCGAAGTTTCATGAACAAAACCCAATTCCTAGACGGTGTTTTGTTGTGGTGCTCACCGAAAAGGATACCGGGGTATACCCACCAACACCAGCATTCGTGATTGCGCGTGTTGGTTTTTTTTTAGATTTTATTTTGCATAACTTGCAAGACAAGAAAAGAAAACACAAATTCATTCAATAAACGAACCAAATTAAAATAGCTACAAAGCACGACACCGAAAACACGACACAAAGATTCACACTTTCTTCATTCGAGGCAATGACGGCGAATGACGTGCCTCGGTCTATAACGAAGTCCTCTCGCAGGAGAAAGTGGATGATCTAACGTATTATTTGTTTTTTATCATTTATATTTATTTCTTCGTCCGGCCAGGTGTTTGGATTTAAAAAGATTTTCCGTTTTTTTTTTCAACGCTTAATTAGCATCTGAACCTCACAGTCCATGCTACAAGCAGCAACGCTCAATATGTATCCAAAATACTCTCGCTTATCCGTTGATCGAATCACTTTTATATGGTCACTTTCGCGCATCGTTTACCCAGCCAGAAGCCGTACACAGACCAGCCGACCAGCAAGCAAAAATCGTCGTAAGCAAATTAGCATATCTTCGGAATGGGCCAATTTTGTCAACCGACCCACCAAACAAACAAACAAAACCAAACCCACAAACAAACAGAAGGGGGCTGCCAGAACCGGACCGTTGGGAGACTAACAATAATAATCATTAAGATGCCAACGCCCCAAAATACGGTGTGGACGCTCTATCGTAACGGTGGGCTTGCTTTTCCTCCCTCCGATAGATACCATATTTTATTATTATTGCAATGCTGTCGGTTGTTGTATGTGAAGCGTAAATAGGATCACTTTTAGCATGTGAACCAACGAAAGCAAATAATCTTACATATTATGAACATGAGCCGTCCCCCCCTCAGGTAGGAATGTTGTTTTGGAGATCGCCATCAATGTCGCATTGTATTATTAGAGTTAAGATTCAATTTAAATTATATAATTCTTTTTATCTTTAAGTTTGTCACATAAGCACATACAATAATTAAAATCAAAGTTACGCTGAGCTTCTCAATGGATTGTTCCTTGTGAGTATGCATGAATAAATTACGGCTCATTAACCGTAAAAGCTTTCGACGCTCAAGAAGGTCTAATGCATTGTTACCTAATTCCGAAAATAGTATAACAGTTTCCGTCACCTTATTTGCTCTTGCGGTCACCATTTCTTTCGGTTAATTGAATGGCCGTTTCAATTCAAAAGTGTGAGGAATACACACAACGTTTAATCAACGTTGGACCACATGAGGGTGTTTGTATTTGTAAATATTTTCTCAAAAGCTGTTCTCCGTAACATTAATTTTTACTGTTTGAGTTTGTAGAAATGTTTGATCAAAAAGCAATTGTTGAATTTAATTTTAAATTTTCTTAAAACTTGTGGCACTATCAAAGAGCACAGAAAAGTTGTTTCGCATGAATCATAATGTGCAGTGCCACTCCTACAGATAACATTTGTGAAGAGTAGTTGCGCCAGGAATCAATTACGGGGTTTTCGAGACGAACGAGCTATATATTCGTGTAATTTTTCCAATATACTTAAGTTTACATTGTTCACGAAATACCTGATATCTCTCAAGCTTTTTCAAAAATATTGCGACAAACTACCATTTTCCATACCATTCTATCAGACCATGTCCAATATTCTGCTCCCGGGGCTCCAAACTTCAAGCACGATTGGCTCAACCTCGCTCGCAACCTTCACTTTATGTCTCCCAACATTTTACTCCTCCTAATTGCCATTTACCATTTAATGTTTTCCCGCGTCTACTACGTCTTATTCGTAGCCGTCCGTCGTATGAAGAATCCCTTCCCATAATAAGATAACGCGACTCTTTGGCAAGAGGTTGAAAGTATCGCCTTAGGGGTGGTAAGTACACAGTTGAGGCAGAAGCGATGGAGATGTGCACACGTCTTTAGTAGCAAGTAGGCTGTGTTAATTGTTGATGTAAACCGCAAGCCGCCGGCTATGGTGCGCTTGAGTGTGTTTATTTATTTGTGTAAGCTTTGTGTACATTTATATGACGAGGTTTGATATGTAGCGTATGGCTGTTTGTTTTATTTTGGCGAGTGTTGTGTTTCACGCTGTTGTTAGTGTTTCATTGATGGCTGGGGGATTTACAACGACATTGCGATGCTATGTCAAACATTGATAGGGTGGTCCTTTTACGCACTTATTTACTCAATTTTTATGTTACTTTACATGAAGTGTTTACGAAATTAAGGTAAATACGAATATAGCTGATCGCGAGTTGCGGAGTGGAGAGGTGTAGTGAGAGTGTTGACTTCCTTACTATTACGAACAACATTTTTTCCTCTATAGTATTTTTTTATCGTTTATTTATAGAGGCTTTGGGTCTCACAGACCTCATTCGCCTCTTTCTTCCATATTCCTACAAATCTCTCACAGCAACGTAGAGCACTTTAAAGCTTCACTGCATTATGCCACTTGCATGGAAAAGCCTCAATTTTCGTCCCAATTCAATATCGCATCATGTCGTTTATTAATCATCCCACATTGCCGCTCCTTGCCGAATGTCGCACATGTTTTGCTCTTCAATCACGTCCAACGCATTTAAAATCCAATTTAATGTTTTTAAACAAACAATTCACGGCCCATCCTTCTTACAGCTTGCCTGCGTTACTCTGGAAAGATTGCCTATCCCAAAAGCTCCATTAACTGCGGCATTATAATTCATTTTTATTGGGTGTCTCCGCACCACTACTGGTAAGCGTCGTGCTCAGCCGCTATTATGCTAAGGCTCGCACGCGTCAAAAAGGTTGTTGGCGCCGTTGGGATATACTTAGCTACACAACAATTACAATTTGTCGCCCTGTACCGTTGCTGCGGATTACTTTAGCGTCGGCGAACCGTGGTAAGCCAGCTTGTGG
>KZ061624.1:419768-450104 GCA_002091835.1 Anopheles maculatus | reverse complement strand
TATTAGAGTTAAGATTCAATTTAAATTATATAATTCTTTTTATCTTTAAGTTTGTCACATAAGCACATACAATAATTAAAATCAAAGTTACGCTGAGCTTCTCAATGGATTGTTCCTTGTGAGTATGCATGAATAAATTACGGCTCATTAACCGTAAAAGCTTTCGACGCTCAAGAAGGTCTAATGCATTGTTACCTAATTCCGAAAATAGTATAACAGTTTCCGTCACCTTATTTGCTCTTGCGGTCACCATTTCTTTCGGTTAATTGAATGGCCGTTTCAATTCAAAAGTGTGAGGAATACACACAACGTTTAATCAACGTTGGACCACATGAGGGTGTTTGTATTTGTAAATATTTTCTCAAAAGCTGTTCTCCGTAACATTAATTTTTACTGTTTGAGTTTGTAGAAATGTTTGATCAAAAAGCAATTGTTGAATTTAATTTTAAATTTTCTTAAAACTTGTGGCACTATCAAAGAGCACAGAAAAGCTGTTTCGCATGAATCATAATGTGCAGTGCCACTCCTACAGATAACATTTGTGAAGAGTAGCTGCACCAGGAGTCACTTACGAGGTTTTCGAGATGAACGAGCTATATATTCGTGTAATTTCTCCAATATACTTAAGTTTACATTGTTCACGAAATACCTGATATCTCTCAAGCTTTTTCAAAAATATTGCGACAAACTACCATTTTCCATACCATTCTATCAGACCATGTCCAATATTCTGCTCCCGGGGCTCCAAACTTCAAGCACGATTGGCTCAACCTCGCTCGCAACCTTCACTTTATGTCTCCCAACCTTTTACTCCTCCTAATTGCCATTTAATGTTTTCCCGCGTCTACTACGTCTTATTCGTAGCTGTCCGTCGTATGAAGAATCCCTTCCCATAATAAGATAACGCGACTCTTTGGCAAGAGGTTGAAAGTATCGCCTTAGGGGTGGTAAGTACACAGTTGAGGCAGAAGCGATGGAGATGTGCACACGTCTTTAGTAGCAAGTAGGCTGTGTTAATTGTTGATGTAAACCGCAAGCCGCCGGCTATGGTGCGCTTGAGTGTTGTTTATTTATTTGTGTAAGCTTTGTGTACATTTATATGACGAGGTTTGATATGTAGCGTATGGCTGTTTGTTTTATTTTGGCGAGTGTTGTGTTTTACGCTGTCGTTAGTGTTTCATTGATGGTTGGGGGATTTACAACGACATTGCGATGCTATGTCAAACATTGATAGGGTGGTCCTTTTACGCACTTATTTACTCAATTTTTATGTTACTTTACATGAAGTGTTTACGAAATTAAGGTAAATACGAATATAGCTGATCGCGAGTTGCGGAGTGGAGAGGTGTAGTGAGAGTGTTGACTTCCTTACTATTACGAACAACATTTTTTCCTCTATAGTATTTTTTTATCGTTTATTTATAGAGGCTTTGGGTCTCACAGACCTCATTCGCCTCTTTCTTCCATATTCCTACAAATCTCTCACAGCAACGTAGAGCACTTTAAAGCTTCACTGCATTATGCCACTTGCATGGAAAAGCCTCAATTTTCGTCCCAATTCAATATCGCATCATGTCGTTTATTAATCATCCCACATTGCCGCTCCTTGCCGAATGTCGCACATGTTTTGCTCTTCAATCACGTACAACGCATTTATAATCCAATTTAATGTTTTTAAACAAACAATTCACGGCCCATCCTTCTTACAGCTTGCCTGCGTTACTCTGGAAAGATTGCCTATCCCAAAAGCTCCATTAACTGCGGCATTATAATTCATTTTTATTGGGTGTCTCCGCACCACTACTGGTAAGCGTCGTGCTCAGCCGCTATTATGCTAAGGCTCGCACGCGTCAAAAAGGTTGTTGGCGCCGTTGGGATATACTTAGCTACACAACAATTACAATTTGTCGCCCTGTACCGTTGCTGCGGATTACTTTAGCGTCGGCGAACCGTGGTAAGCCAGCTTGTGGTAATGCCACAAACTACAACCAGCCAGCCCTGTCCGTTCGTAATCCTTTGACTTGACGTCTGTTTTGCCAATTTTATTGCTTTACGGAGGAGCAGGATTACATGTCCCCCTCCCTGCACGCAGGCCATAACATCGTAAATCGCTGTTCAATTTATGTGCAAGACATAGTCAAAAGCATAATGCAATCGGAGTGACAAATCACAGATTGTCCTTCCGTATGCGCATAAATATATGGAGACACATAAGGGGTTGCTTGCGTTTTGGTGGCATGATGCCAAACTCTATGTGCCCGCTTCTTGTGAGTATGTGTATTTTTTTGTATAACAAAAGGATTTCCGCATACTGAATAACTCCCTGTGAAAGTGAAACGGTCTCGTGTATGGTATATGTAACCCTTACAACGAAGAGACATTAGAAGATTCTCAAGGAGTCTGCTTGTTTTCTTCTCCACGGTTTTAACCACCACATACGCACTGCCAAACGGTTGTAGCCTTGTGTGCGTACTGTGGATGTAATTTCCATACGAATTTTTAAACATTCCTTTAACATTGGCCCCCAGTACGTCGACCCGTGCGATTTTTCGGATGTCCTTCAACATGTCCTTTCCCCGGAATGGCAATACGAAAAATATCTGATGCGTAATTCCGCAAACGATACACACATCCGGACGGAATATACTGACACAAAAACACATTTCGGTGCGTTAGGAAGGGATATTCATTTCGCTTAAGCTTCGGGACGTCTTTTATCTGTTAAGCTCCATAAATTGCACTTAAAAGAACCAACTCGCACCGAATTCGAATTATAGAAACATAAACAGTAACATCTAATTACGTCGCTTGCATCCATATGAGCGTCGTCTGCCTCCTGCCGGGCACTCTAATTGGCCTCCGTTCTTCACACGGAACGGAAAGTAATTGAAAAGGAGCCCCACGATGTTGGCTCATAAATTATTTCATTGCGATCGTAAAATATGCTGCGCTTATTTACTGTTGGCGTGCCGGGACCGGTAACTGTTGTTGCGTGAGGGGAGAAGCGGTGGGACTACCACATCACACACACACACACGCACATAATCACATGAAGCATCTTGTATTTCAATGGTCAAGCCATCCGGGCATGTTAGTTGCTACGGTGGTGGAAGCTTTCAAAGAGTTATTTTATATTTTTTGGTGGTTAATGCTTATGACGCTACCGTTGGATGTCAAGGACAAAAAAAAGGATAAAAGGGATCCGACATAACCCGTAACCATACTGGTCCCCGGAAGTGCTCAAACGGTACTTGAGAAAAGGTAATTCGAGTGTTGGTTTTTTGTTTGTTTGTGGCAGGCAAATTTTACTCTACCACGCGAGTGGATACGAGTTGTCGGAAGCAGATTTGGTTCTGCTCCTCCTAGTGGCGACGCAATAGATAGGCCGGCAAAACATCCTGAATCAACATGATAAGGATTACGTTTTAGGCACGGTAGCAAATGGTGATGACCTTGAGAAGGGTCGAAACCGGAAACGAACCGCCATAATTCAACGTGTGCCGCACAGGTAGTGTGTGGCTGAGCGGATTCGACTGAACGTGAGGCTATGAAAGAGGGGTGTGTGTGTATGTATGGTGGTCAAACATCAGCTTATTCACCTTTGCGTTTTTTTGGTTATCTACACGAATTCCACATGTATTAGACCATCAATATTTAGATAGCACGAGGGATAAACGTCATCTTAGGATAGTATACGAAGGAGACACCAAAATTGCAGGGCTTCTTAAGACAAACAGACCAAGCTTGCAGGTTTACACAAGTATTAAGATACATACTTTGATTTTGTAACATCTGAAGGTATGCAATATTTATGCTTATAATCATTAAAAAGTCTTTACGAGTTAATAAAGCCCATTTTTGAAGGGATTAGAAGAGTGCTGGTCCTTGTTGAATAAGTGTATTTGTATTGTTTTGAGAAAACAACAATGGAATCAGAATTTCAAAAAAGATTACGTTTTGCGGGATCAATCCCAGCAAAAAGATTGATAATTACACTCTCAACGAAAAATTCACTTTAATCTTATTAAATACTTAACGATTTTATAATAGGCTTTAATTGTAGTTTCATTTTGAATGTCATCTAGCTCGTGACAAGCGGACAAAAATGATTAATTCATCGTGTACACAGCAAACTGTGTCCTTTTCTTTACTCCAAAACCCCTGTAAATTAATGTACCCACAGCCGAGCAGCAAGTAAGTTGGTCCTTTTTGGTACTCTTACTTCCATTTTTTTTTTCTCGTCTCCTTCCTTGGAAACGAAGGCCAAAAGGGCCGATAGTGGCGATGGCAACTCTCGGAGGATGGTTTTTTTTGTTGCTTCTTCTGCGTGATGGAACGTGAAAGCTCTACCGAAAATGCGTAACTGGTGATGCGCAATGGAGCAAAATCAACCAAAATCCAGCGCTCCACCGTCGCAGTGGCGAACGCACGAAACGAAACGCATGGTGGGAACACACACACACACACACACTTTGCGGTGGAAAACGTAAAAGCGAGCTAGCGTTTTTCCGACCCGGATATCCAACCTCCCCGCGCATTTTCCTTTCCCCACAAACGGACAGTCACCACTAGCGTACAGGGGCACAAGCGTGTAGCAAACGGATATGAAGCTTTACTTTTGCGTCAATTTTCTTTTCACTGGCACAGGCTAGGAGAACGAAAAAAAAGCACGAACAAAACAAACAGAAAACTAAAGACGGCCAGCGAAATGAGACGGTTTTCATGCAAGTGCGTCTTTTCGCACCTTCCTGCTAGAAGGCTGGAAGAAAGAATGGTTGATTTTGCCTTTTAAAATGCTGCAAGCGAACCGGAATAGATGGTTGCAAACTGTAAACAGAAACTGGACCGTATTTTGCGTGTCAGTGTGTGTGTGTGTGTGTGTGTGTGTGCAAAAATTCACAAGTTTCCCTTACCAACATCTGACCTTTAATGTCGGCAAATGTTGTAGCGCGGTACGGGCGGCCGGAAAATAACATTGCTCTGAAGAAAACTTACAACCGTGTAGGATTCTTTTTGTTTTGTCCTTACCGTTTCAAGCATTCCAACGCATTCACAATGATAAAAAGGTGGCCTTAAGGTAAATCCCAAAACACGGCACGTAAGGCTCGACAATGGTCCACCGGGTCGACCGATCGATGAAGGAACGTACGCAACATCAGGGTTTCTCGGTGTCCGCGTGCCCAAAATTACGATACTGCGTAGTATATGCGTTCGTGGCGGGCACAAGACGAGAAAAAGTTAAACACCTCCAAAGGACAGCACCATGGTGGGAAAGGACAGAAATATCAAGGGAAACCTTTTCTTTCTTTTGATTTTCTTTCCTGGGCATCGGTTCGCGAAGAAGAATGGCACACGGTTCGGAGTCGTTTTGTCAGTCGCGCCGCCAGCACCAGCAGTGTATCAAGTTTTGACGAATGCTTCGCGTTGCTCCTTATGACACTGTGTCGTGGCTTTTTCTTGGTTTTTGTTTTGGGCCTGTGTTAAGAAGCAGCGATTTATTTAAATGTGAAAAATGATTTTCCCACCGGGCAAAAGGTGTACGCCGTTGGCAAGCTATCGCACCAAATGGCGCCCACAAATTGTCTCCTTTATCTTCATGCCGGGAAAAGGTCCACGCTACACGGACCCTTCCTGGTCCTGTTCGGTTAGATTTTTATCAACCGGTAGTAAATTGTTTTAAGGATGCGGAAAGTTGACTAGATTCCAACCACATCCTCAGTCTCCGGTTTGCGGAGGTCAGGAGGGCCGTCTTTGAATATTTGGCCTCCCAATATGGTGAAAATGAGTGTGTGCGTTTTGTTGCTCGCATATGGAGCGGTAGACTTCCTCGGTCGTGATAACCATGCGATGAGAAGCGTAAATGTATGCATATCACATACAACAAGCGCCGGAAAGCAGCAACGTTGAGATAGACTTGACGAAAGAGTATATTTTTTCCAGCTTCTGAAATACTCCACGATGTTCTCGGATAAGCTTGATAAAGCATTCTTTATCAGTGCAGAAACATTTCATCTTTTCCATCCGGTATGCCGGTAAGTTGATTTTGCAAGCCAAAAAAGCACTTCTCCTACCCCCGATACTTGTGATACTTTTATTTAGATTAAATATTTTTGCGTGTGAGGCTGGTGTTGTGTCGTTTTGTTTGCCCCGTCTGTAAATTTTCCAAACTTTTCCTTCTTTCTCTTTTTGCGGCAGTTTCATTCAACGTTCCGATCCCGAAACGGGGAACAAATAATGAACAACGACCGTACACACACACACACACATACTCCATCGATTTACCATCTAGCCTTGATCAAAGGTCGGCAAATTTTAAGTATACTATATTAGCATTCCGTGCTCGTAAGGATCGCATTACGTTAAACGCTCCCAGATTAGTTGGTCTGTTTATCGTTGGTCGAAAAAGTGGTACGACGCTTACGAGCGAAGAATGATGACAAGGGTTCCGGTTAGTTATTTAGTGTTATTAAAATTTGTACCGCAAGTAATGATTACAGACGATCGCAAAATCGAAGCTTTATGAACATTCGTTGAAAAATGGTATGGTGGGTTTTAGTGCGTACAAGTTAAGGTCAGGAGGGCCGTCTTTGAATATTTGGCCTCCCAATATGGTGAAAATGAGTGTGTGCGTTTTGTTGCTCGCATATGGAGCGGTAGACTTCCTCGGTCGTGATAACCATGCGATGGGAAGCGTAAATGTATGCATATCACATACAACAAGCGCCGGAAAGCAGCAACGTTGAGATAGACTTGACGAAAGAGTATATTTTTTCCAGCTTCTGAAATACTCCACGATGTTCTCGGATAAGCTTGATAAAGCATTCTTTATCAGTGCAGAAACATTTCATCTTTTCCATCCGGTATGCCGGTAAGTTGATTTTGCAAGCCAAAAAAGCACTTCTCCTACCCCCGATACTTGTGATACTTTTATTTAGATTAAATATTTTTGCGTGTGAGGCTGGTGTTGTGTCGTTTTGTTTGCCCCGTCTGTAAATTTTCCAAACTTTTCCTTCTTTCTCTTTTTGCGGCAGTTTCATTCAACGTTCCGATCCCGAAACGGGGAACAAATAATGAACAACGACCGTACACACACACACACACATACTCCATCGATTTACCATCTAGCCTTGATCAAAGGTCGGCAAATTTTAAGTATACTATATTAGCATTCCGTGCTCGTAAGGATCGCATTACGTTAAACGCTCCCAGATTAGTTGGTCTGTTTATCGTTGGTCGAAAAAGTGGTACGACGCTTACGAGCGAAGAATGATGACAAGGGTTCCGGTTAGTTATTTAGTGTTATTAAAATTTGTACCGCAAGTAATGATTACAGACGATCGCAAAATCGAAGCTTTATGAACATTCGTTGAAAAATGGTATGGTGGGTTTTAGTGCGTACAAGTTAAATTATGATGCGAATCTGTTATAATAAACTAACAGATTTTCAGGAATCTTTGGTACGGTAAAGTGTATCACAAGATATTTTAAATAATCATAAAGAATATTTTTCATATATTAATCCGAAATGAAATTTTAATGAACATAATCTCCATATGACAATACGGCACCATGCCGTAATAATGGATAAATAAAATAATAAAAAAAAATAATCTCCATAACAAATAATTCCCTAAAATTGTTTAAATAAAAAACGCTAAAATGATTTTGTTTTCCATAAAAACAATCGTAATTAATTGAAAAATACTTCGAAGCATCTTTGTCCTATGTTGCTTAACGTTTGATGGGGCACAACGATCTTCAAACGAAACAGATGAGAATTAATTCTCCATAAATTCTAATTAGATTAATAGCAATCGAGCGAAAGCATCTAAAGTGTCTAAAACGCTTCCAAAGAAACACATCCCGAGTACCCGGTTCTATGATTCATCGTATTCCCAATCAGAGTGCTTCATTATGCCGGAAACGGTTCCCAGCCAGCCGTTGTATACCGTTTAATCGGAACAACTTGAACAACAAACGATAAAGTACACCGCATACCAAACGCTCTATCGAGATAAAGCCCACGGTACGGTGTGTACACTGGCAAGGTATATAAAAATGAACCGATGATATAAAACCCAAAGCTCCAGGAAGGCTCAACCATCCCAAATCAGGAAACTGTCAGCCATCGTGGACGGAATAGGGCCTGGTATCGGTTTACAAATCACCGCTCCACCGTTCATCATCACTTTGCGAAATTGCGTGTCTTGGGTCTTGGAGAAAATAAAAACAATCTTTGCGTCTTTGATCACGGCTGATAAAGCTTACCTGGGCGAGTAAGTGTTTGGTGAGAAAATTTATTTACCTCGTAAATGTCCGGATGATGAATTGATGGGAATATCACCAATCCGGTACAGGTCGGCACAAATCGGCACCACTTTGTTTTATTTAATTTTTATTTTCCAAAACATTTCCCGTCCTCCCGGACGCATCGCGCAACCGGATGGGGGTTGTATTTTCGCCCAGTGTCTCAAAACGGCCAAGCAATTCGGCCAACAATCGTAAAATTGAATTAAAATCACGATCCATTTCAGCCCAAAACCCCCGAACGCAAGGTTACGAGCGTCATGTTTCTACGTGGACTTGCTGGGTCCACCCCACCATTCCGAGCTGGTCGCACAACCTGGACAATCGGGCAAGCAAATGGAAAGTGTATAAAACACGGCGAGCAAATTAGACGATGAAGCTGTCAAAACATATTAGCCGGGTTGCGTTTCGGTGTGGAAGAAAAATTATCTTCGCGTGTGGGAAAGCGAAAAGCGTACGTCCAGGCAGTTAAATTTACACTCAATTCCTCTGGAACTTTTTACTACGGCACCGTTCGAAAGCTAACAAGTTGCAACCAGTAGCAACAACAAAAGCAACCGAAAACATAGTCAAACTTCGGCACGCCTCGGTCATGTGTCACGTCTCCAAAACAGATCCCCAGAATGTTTCACACCGGCGGCACACGGAATGATAGCAGCTCATAAAATAGTCATTTTTCACACCGATTTTATCGTAACGCCACTGTACAGAGAGCCAGGCGCCGAAAGTCAAGTCGTCAAGCGTCAAAACTCTCGTGTCATCTGTCAGTCCACCACTACCTACACCAATCCGGCGGCTCCCGCGCCTCATGGCAGTCGCGAACCAACAAACCGTAATTGTTGATTGATGACCGTTAGGCGTTGTTGCGTTCAAGCACGACGATTCTCCACGGTAAAACGGCAAAACGGGCGAAACGAAACGTCTCACCACATAATCAGCTAGATGCGCATGTTTATTGGCTACATCATGTCAAACACTATTACGGACGGGTTGTGCGAGAGTGAGTTGTCCGAAGGTGGTGAACATTCTTTTCAGCGATAACGTCATGCATGGCTGGTTGACGGTGCAACGTTGCACGTGCTGCAGAAATGTAGGCGTTTTATTGGATCAGAAAGGAATATTTGGATGCATTTATACTTTTCCCAGCTATTTATTCTGACAGCTCTTTAGGAACTTTATGATGCATATAATGATCTTGAGCTGGAGTACTAGAGCATTAACAGGGCTGAAATATCGCTTCTATAGACTTGATGATAATGCAAAGAGGAACTGGCTAATGGATCAAAGGTTGAGGATAGTATCCAGCATTGAAGAGAGAAAAGCCTAAGCTGCCTGTATTTTGGTCTGTCTAAGCTCTTCCTAAACTTGGGGCGGCCGGTGGTGTATACGATAGCGGCGCCGGTCTTCACACGGCAGGACCGGGGTTCGAATCCCGGCGGACCGCCTCCCCGTACGCAGGACTGACTATCCAGCTACGGGTATAATATAAGTCACAGAGAGCTAGCAATAGCAGGCCAAGACCTCACGAGGTTGTAGTGCCAAAGAAGAAGAAGAAGAAGCTCTTCCTGATTGCCAAATCACTTGCCACGAAAGATGACGATAAGAAAATTTTTAAGTTAGTTTTCAGTCTCGGCTGACACCTGATGGATATGTCCGTCATAGTTGCGTTTGATACGGCTTGAGCATAACCTAAAACATCAAAGTTGAAATTGCAGTAAGGCTAAAAACATATTTAAAAAATATCTACACAACGAACCATATTGTCTAAATGTATTTCAAGTTCGTAGATACGTCATCAAAGGTATTTGGTATTTTTATTTAAGCTTGAAATTAATTACTGAAAATCAATATTGGTATACTGGATATTGGATTTCAAAATAAGCTTCGAAGATCATACGCAGTATTTGAAAGTTGTTAAAGTTTTGACTACGACAATCTATTTTCACCTACCAAAGCCTGGAGCTTTTACATTCGATTGTTCATGTAAACTGGAAAACGGTGCAGAGCGGTTGTGCTGAATCACAATTAATAAAGAACTGTCACCCGCAATGACACGTAGCCTGCCAGAATCGCTTTCTTATCATTCCTCTAGCATCGAACGCACCGGAGAACGAGAAGGAAAGTAAATAAAGTGATAAAACCTGACAGGAAGTTGGACTGCGCGTGACTTTCGCCCAAGAAACCATTAGGGTTTTGGAACCACACCACCACACGTGTGGTCACGTCGATTTTCGATGAACAAGATGCCAGCGGTGGTACATGAGAAATGGGACACCGTTAAATTGTGGCGTTCATAAATCATCTTTCCGAAGGTGGAAGGTGTAATAAAAGTCACGAGCCGAGACGATGTCAATCGCGTATTTGTGTCGCTCAGTTTCCTGGCCGGGAAAACAGGTCCTTGTACGGGGCGATGACAGCGAGCGCTGCGAAAGCGTATCGTAATAGCAGTAATCGATTGATCGTTTATTACTTATTGATGGGTTGTATATAAAACAGAGTGGGATGCGATAATTAGTTATAGAACCACATTGAACAGTCGTTGAGCAGCAGCTTCCTGTTATTAGATTTGCAGTGGAGCAGGAGTCTGCCAGCCTTCGCACAGTACTGTTCCATCTGCATCATCTCGCATCTTTTTATTTCATGCTGTTTCCGTGTTTAATAGTGTAGTCCCTACACTGCAAGGTCACACGTCATCACAATCGAAGCAACAATCGGTTCCGGGTTAGGAAAAATAAACAAACCGGATTGCCAGAACCGGATATCATTTACAAATGATGGCTAGGGAAAAGCACACGCATTTACTGCTTACACGTTTCAATGACGACAATGAAAACTATTTCCGGAAACAGCACTACACTCTGGTATCAATACGTAGTACAGCTTCCACATGGGGGGCTCCAAACTACTATCGGTTTACTAAGATAAAATGCTTGCAATTCCTCGAAATGGTTGGTGACCGTTTTTGCGTGTACGAACATATGATCGTCCCCATTTTCAAGGCAACTTCATAAATACAGCACAGTATTATATGACATCACTGATAGGATGAGATATTTGTTATTAAAGCACTATTGCATGCGTATTGCTGTCGAGTTCCATGGAATGCTATCATACTGTCCTTGGCAGTGGGAAGCACACAATGTCAGTGGTGTGAAACTGTGATAAGAAGGGAAAACACGTGCAAACTTTCCAGTGTGGAATTACATCAAACGCATTGCTGCACGCGTATTTCAAGGCATTCCTTTTTATTATTATTTTTTTCTAAAATATAGATGGCAAAACAGTTGCCCAAGAAAAATGAAGCAGCGTCCGGTGCTTGGTCATAAAAATAGAACATTTAGACCGATTCACTCTAGCGCATAATTATTGACGGATTGATGGCGCTCGCAACATTTTGCCCGTGCAAAAGTTTCTATCCGTCAGCAGCGTTAGCAGCATACTTTCGCTTCAAATTTATTGCTTTCCGCTGCTTGTTGAGGTGGAAAATCCCACACGAATTCGAAAGTTGGATCTCTTATTGAACCAAATAGCGAGAATAAAAATGTTAAAAAGTTAAAAACTGTTCACCGTAGAAAGCGTCTCGGTGTTCAAACACTCAAAAACACCACCAAATTTGTGATGGAAAAGGAAAACTCAAAAATATCGATCGGCGACCGGCGACCGGCAAACGCATTTCCCTACCGTTTGACTTTTACGCACAGCTGAAGTGGCCAACATTTAATCTCCATCCTCTTTGGCCTACTTTTTCGGGATGGCAAACGAACATTCCAAACCACTTACGGCGCACATGGTTTGGGGATAACGTTTTAACGTGGTTCTGTGTGTGTGTGTGTGGGAAATTCCCGTTTGGCGGTTTGATTCGCTGTTGATTAACGTTTGGGATTACACAAACAGAAAGTTGTTCGTAAAAAAGCCTTCAGGGTTGAAAAATACCTAAAAATCAGAATCAGGTTTTCACAAAAGGGAATGAACTGAGCAGGAGTTTTTTAGCTTTCTACCACAAACCTTCACACATTGTGGTATATTAAACGGCGCTAATTACCCTCAAAAAAGGTTCAAACCCTGCAGACGATTGCGTGCTATTTTTCATCGATTTTATTGACTAGCTACGTAGAACGTGTGGCTCACCTCGTCCAACAATTTGAGCCAAAGCATTCTAAATAGCACCCCTATCGTATTCAATCGCAGTTGTAAAACGATTTCAATAAGCGACCAAATTTGAAACCATTCCCACCTGCTTTCCGTTCGTCGTCGCTTTCCCCTGCGGTCACATCTTCAGCAACATCTTTCGATGATCATTATCATTTAGCTCCAAAAAATCACCCCCAAAATGGCTGCCAACTGGGCGTACGAATGCTCGCGGCAACTCCTAATTTATATGCATACAAATGGAAATTCCAATCGATTGTGAGGGAGAGGTCCAGGTACAACCACTGTTGGAGGGGGGGTGGGGAGGAGACCTATTTTCAAAAATAGACCCCATTCCCTTTCTCCCCTCACCTACACCGCAAATGAGAAGAAAACAAAATTACATCTAACATCGTACCGCCCCATCACCGTTTGGATCGACTCTCCCACACACAAACATACACCCAAACACTAACGTACTCACACAGCAAAGGCTGCCTATCATGTACAAAATCATTCATCGTTGTTTTGGGGCGGCTTTGGAAGAGTGATGGTGGCGAGAGGAAGATCGTAAGGGTGGCGGCAGGATATTCCCCGGCCCGTATTGTAACGCATGCCCAGCGTTGGTGATTGTGTGGTACGCAGCAGAACAGGTGATTTTTGGGAAGCAAATGAATTATGCAAACGATGTCAACGACATTTTGCTTTTGCATAAATATATATATATATATATGCTTCGGGCCAAGCCTTTCCCTTCCGGACGCGGCATCGGCTCTCCCGTATCAAAATCCCACCCCGAAGACGGCCAAGCAAAAGCAAAACAAAAGCTATGCAATAAATTATCCCTCCCCATCATTTTGCATCTATCGAGCAAAGGGTTGGCGAAGGAAAACAAAACAATTATGACAAAATGGAATTAATTCCGACGCAGTTTGAAATCGATCCCTTATCCGGGAGTTTGAGTGGCGATCGCGAAAGGAAATTGGACGGTGGAGGAAAATCATTGTGACTGCCGGGGAAAAAGGCTGGAAATGATACAATAGGCATTGATGATAGTCATTCGATTTACCTTTAAGTGATGGTGGGAAACATTCGAACTCGTACACCTCGACCGATTTAACCTTGCTTTGAGAATTCAACTGGCAGACCACGCTCCCGATGATGCTGGCGTACAGGAGCAGCAGGACGAAGGTTTGGCAACGCATCCCCGGATGCATTGCCAGCGCCATCTTTGGTGGGAATATTTTGAGATGCTTTAAGAGAGCTTTCATTTGTCGAGTTTGTGTAATAGGTATTGCTTTTACAGCAGTTCGTGTTTATACTTCAACAATGTTCACAATTCGTTTCGTTTCGTTTTCTGAAATCATTCTGAAAAGAAAAAGATAGGGAAGCGTTTATTAGAAATAGAATCACACTGTAGGGTCTATAAAAACGATCTTGGTAACGCTGGTTAGTTTGATTATCAATATCATCATAGAGTTTCACATAATAGCGCGTCGTAAATCGAGAAACCATTACAAAAAGGACACCACGATCGATCAATTCTCCTGAGGTCTTAAGTGGAAGCGACCCAAGATTTGGTGCAACATTACGACCCCGCTTCACCGCTTAATGCTCTCCAGCGTTTCTAGGGTTCCATTACCTGCCTACTTTAGCCTGCCGGTGTGGCTCCACTCATGTCTAGTGCGGTATGAATAGAATCATAAAAAACCACCTGAACCTCTCGATAATGAGATGATACTTTATCTGTTTCTTTTTCGAGTGCTTTCCAGTTCGATATCGATCGATGGGGGCGTGTGTATGACTGAGGCCATGTAATCTGCGCCCTCGAAGAAAAAACTCCAAACCCAAACCCTGCAATCGATATCTCGGGAAGTACCAGAGCAACTTTCAAAGTGGCTTACAAAAGTTCATCCAGCAACGCCACGGTTTTTTCTTGTTTTTTTTTCTTCCGCTGCTACGTTAGATTACCGCTAAACCAGCGATTAGGAGGACCACATCACACCGCAAAAGGTACATCTAATTAGGTTGTGAATGATTTATGAACCTTTTAAAACCGATCGCATGAACATATCGTATCCTACGCGCTGCTCGCGTTTCAACAAACAGCTCGCGTGCTTACTCATATTTACGGAAGTGGGTGTCTTCCTTACGCTGCATATGTGTGCTCCTTAGTATCTCGTCCACCTACGACAAAGTAGAAATTTTAATTGGCATCTCGACATTAGCCTTTGCGGGCGCACTTGTCACCATCGGGAGCGTTTTCGTGCGAAGTGCTCGAAGACGAACTGACGCGCTCTACGCTCCGAACGTCGTGCGCGTTACTGATCTATTTAGAGAACCTGCTTGTGTCGGATTTCGATCACCGTCTGCGTAGCATGGTAGCCACCGGGTAACACTTTATCAAGGGCCCTATCCTATAGCTCTGACCTTTTTCCTTCATTTACGAAATGCTTCTTGGCTAGGTGAGTCCGCGCAGAGGATGTTCACCTCGGACGGAACTATCGTTGAATGGAAACACGCGTGTGGGGTACGCTGTGCTCACGTGCTAATGCAGTGGGTGGATTTTGACAAAGCCAAACCCCTAACCCGACACCGGGCAGATTAGAGCAGAGCGTGAAGCGTGTTGTATCGGTTGCTTCATTTTTGTTTTGTTTTATTGTCACTTTCGTGCCAAGAATTCGTGTGTGTTTGTGTGATGTTGAGAGCATGCCAAACGCAAGATGACAGAGTTGGTTCACACGCCCCTTACCAGAAAGTGATAATGGTAGTTATGGGTGTGGAAAACCCCTGCCGAGAATGTTCAATTGAATTGCCGTACAAAGGGAAAGCGGATGTGTGAAACACAGGAACACTTGTTCAATGGAGACGCCAGGTCAATCATGTCGATCGATGAAATGCTTTCGTGTAGTATTTATATAGCTCAATACCAAAGAAGCCCATATAACTCTATAAAGGAGTGTTTTGTACAGAAAAACAAACACATAGTAATTCATGGAAAATTACGCCTTCAATCACTAGACAACTAACCTACGGCAGAAGGTTTCTAATTAAGAGAAATGTAATGTATTTCGACTCGTTTGTCGCCCACGAGAAGGCTTTATTAGTTTACACTTAATCAACCAACCGAATGAAATCTTGATGTTGTGTTCGTAATACGATTAGACGAATACGAATTTGATGCGTGCGTCTAAGGGTTGCCTTATTACAGAAAATAGCGGCATAGTGGTGACTGTATGTAGGAAAATGAATCACTTAGAAGATAGATGGATGAAGAAACAAAACGAAACTTCGTTCATCTTCCACCCATTAAAGTTCCTATTACTTTCAAAGTACTTAAAATGGGCCAATAGCCTCTAAAATATTCTCTTTACATTATACGCCTCACATTAACAGCTAATTAGTGTTACAAAGCAAACACAAATCCGTTAACAGCACATTTTACTAAGGCAGTAAAAGTATTTTCGTATCAAACGTGATGCATACTGTTACACAGCGGCGAAGCTTTTAAATAAGATGATGGTTGAAAAAACAACACCGGCCTTCCACTAAAGCACTAGCACAGGGCTAGAATAAAAAGATAAATTATGGAATAAATAAACCACATTTTCCGCAAGGCTGACTTTGTACATTTCATCCAGCCAATTCCGAAGCTCCAGGCCACCGATCGGGATAATTAGCAGTGATTAATGAATGTCATTTGAGGTTGCTAGCTTCCACCCGAATGACAGAACAGGGTTAAAGCTTGCCGTTTGAGTTAAAAATTAATCCTACGAAACCTCGAGGGAAACGGCGAAGCTTTTAAATAAGATGATGGGTACAAAAACAACACCAGTGCCTTCCACTAAAGCACTAGCACAGGGCTAGAATAAAAAGATAAATTATGGAATAAATAAACCACATTTTCCGCAAGGCTGACTTTGTACATTTCATCCAGCCAATTCCGAAGCTCCAGGCCACCGATCGGGATAATTAGCAGTGATTAATGAATGTCATTTGAGGTTGCTAGCTTCCACCCGAATGACAGAACAGGGTTAAAGCTTGCCGTTTGAGTTAAAAATTAATCCTACGAAACCTCGAGGGAAACCAGCAATTAGGGGTAAACGGATTGGAATTGCAAATTGCGTCACAGGCTGCGTATGTGTGGTGCCCAGCTCGAGGTTAATTGTACAAACGATATGAAAATGAGAATAAAGAAGTATCCACACATCGAAAGCGATAGATTTATTGTAAAGTTTATTTACTTTTAAAAACTTGTTATCCGATGTTGAAGGGTATCAAAGAGTTTGTTTGGGAAAGAAATATAGAGAAGACGAAGCTTTAAAACGCGTATAAATCAGTCCGGAAGAAGATTGTGACGTATGACGTTTCGAGTGGCAAAAGCTTTCCCATTTTCTTACGTCGCCGTTTCTCGATTTCAAAACATTTGTTAACTAATCCTCGGAGAGAGAGTGTGAGCGAAAAACAATGAAAACGATGGTAGTTCCCTTTTGCCGGAAGTGGAAGGTTTTATTGCGTTTTATGATACACTCTTCGCGCGCTGTGATGTTGTAACCGATTCATACCTGTGCACGCCTGAAAAGCCTTATTTTTAGACATAACCTTACATTTACTCGCCAGAAAATACACGCACAGGTATGTGTGTGTGTGTAGGGTAGTGGAAAGGCACGGAAAGCTGATAGAATTTTACGATTTCCAGTCACGACCGGTCCGTCCAGGTCGTCCCCGAGGACGCTTTTGTGCATTAATAAACAATATCCCAAATGGAAGGCCATGCGTTTATTGTTGCCTTCCTTTTTGTGCTCCCTTGCGATTGGCCCCCAGGAAACACACGGGTTTTGTTTGTTTGGGGGCGCTTATGATAATATGGTTACAAAACAACGATCCATTGACGTCATTAGACGTTTACAAACATTAGAAAAGTGAAAATAATTAATCCAAACGCATGATAACCATCACTACCTGACCTTCCGGTAGGATTATCAAGTGGCGATTTTACAGCTACCCATACAACTGTTAATCAGTTCCGGGAAAATCGGCCCCAACACGTCTAGCAGTCGTAAACAGAGTGTTCTGTTGTAGTGGGAAAGCTACAATCTGCACATCGAAAAGCTTACATGCCCGATCATATTATTGTTCGGCCCGCCACGTGTGAGCTAAGTCCATCGAAAGTTAACTCGGCTGTCAACAGCGTGATCGGGCGTTGAAAACAGCAACACACTGATACGCTTTGTTGTTTGAGAGATTGCGTTGTGGTGTCTCTGTCATTGTTGACGAGTGGTTAGGTCAACGAATTGCGCTTCGAAGCACGTTGACTTGCTTCGGCAGATGATTGGAAAACGGTATTGCAGATGTTTATCAAATAGATTGGGCAGGTTGGCTAGGTATCAAAACCTTGCACAACCAGAACGAAACGAACGCCGTGATAAGATAAAGCTACCAATCGCTAGAGCTCGTAGCCCGATTCGAACTAATGTGCTACCCTATTATGGTCAGTGCAATTAGGTTGGCGAATTAAGAATCTCTAAATAATTTCCCTATACTTCCATACCGGACGAACAGCTTCAATTAACATAACCTTGACCTGCCGTGTGGTTAAATGTTTGCAAAATGTGACCATCGAAATGAATGAACCGGGAGCTACCAATTCCGCCCCAAAAACCCGAACAGTTCTGTTGTTCTCGTTTGTCGTGCCGATACAGCGATACCGCGCGATTGACATTCCGACCCTTTTAACTCAATCAGCAATCATAAACGTACGCATGCCGGAAAGAAAGGAGACCCACCACCAAGCGACCGTGTTTCGTTTATTAGAACCATGGGTGGCACTGGCTGGCTCATTGATATCGGGGCAAGAACCTTCACAATGGAAGGAAATCGAACTAGCATGATGGTCGCTCAACACGACCACCTCTTCTTGACCGCTTGTGCCAGCAAAGCAAAACAACCATTTTCGTTGAGGTGAACGACTATTTCTGCTTAGCCGAACAATGCGCATAGCTGGCCTAGAATGTTCAATTTACATTTGTAGTATGCGCGTATCCACAGCACAAAAACACGATCTACGAAGAAACACAAAGTAACAACCAAACCCCCACATCTCGGGATCACATTTTGACACCCTTGTTTTCGACACCCAAAAGCATGCTCCGTTTGCTCCGCGAAAACAAAATAAATTTTAATCAAACTGAAATAACCATCATTATGGGACCGAAAACCTCGAACCAACACGGGACTCTGGCAAAAGTGATTCTGGCAAACTTCTAAGGTCAATTAGGACGCGAAGGTGACATGTGGGAATGCGATGATGTTTTTGTGTGTATGGTGTTTTTCTTTTTTGGAAATAATTTATTGAATGAAGAAGTTTTAACCTCTATCGGTGAACTATTTTTGTGCCTTTATGCGCAGTGTCATATTTAACATTCTAGACCAAAATAGGATATGTTCGCTTAGAGCTTCAAGTTTACCATACTCCAGAACAAGGTCTCCAATAGATTCTCCCCAACACGTACCAAGGTGTATCGTAATTGAGAGATCGTAGTGATTCGTTATATTTTATTGAAAAACCGGAAAGGTGTAATAAAAAAGGTTAGAAAAAAACGGCGGTAATCAAACCGAGTTGCGTGCGTAAGAAGCAATAAAATTCAAATGTTGCTACAGAACAGTGATTAGGGTGTTGATGTAGCTTCTTCTGGGTAGGGTTGTTCCAAGCTGTGGTAAGTACGGCGCGCCCGACACACAGAAGGCAGTCACAGGGAAAATATAAGGCGCTAATGTTCACTGTTTACTATCGAACCTGATCGAGGATAGGGCGATCGTTTTATTGGTTAAATTAGACACACTCGTAACCGTTGCTCTATACCGGACAGGGTTCGTTTTCCAGTTCGTTGATCGCTGAGCAGGTTAGCAGGTTGTTGCGCAGACATTGACTGATTAATCAAAAGCCTCCCTTTTCGAGCTACAACCGCTAGAAGACTCAAACGAACCACCTCTAAAAGCTGGGTGAACACTTTCTAAGGTCATCGTACAACAGTGGTGGCGCGTTCGCGTGGTCCCCCTGTCGGAAGCCTCTGCCTGTTGAAACCTTCCGCTAGTAACAGCTATTATTTATCGAACTACACTTTTATAAAACAAACGCCTTGAGTAACCTTTAAAAGTGAATTATTTAACCAGTAGCCTTCTTTTGCTACACGCGCATCCTTCGTCATCCGGGGTGAAAAGCGCGCGTTCAAAATCACGTGTCCAGTCCCTCTCTTTATGAACCGGTTCTTTTTTTGCAAAACGAAACAAAAAGGAACCGCAAACAATAACCGTTTTCGTGACAAACACATGACATAAACAAAAAAAAATCCCCGACAAGCGTGCAATAATGAAGAAACGTTTACGTGGCATGCTTAACGCCAAGGTAGCTTGTCCTCCTTCATTACGTGTTATTAATAAAACGTTGGTTTATTGTGCAAACAGAAAAAAACAAAACAAGGAAAGGCTTCCCTTTCACGTTGAATACACGCAAGGGAGAGGTGGCGCATGGTAAAGAAAAATTAATTTTCCAATCAGATCCACCGGACAATGAAGTGTTGAAAAACCAAGATTTTCTTTTTTGCGATTTTTCTTTTTACATTTAATGGCATAATTAAACCTGCGATTGCTTCGCTTCATCAATCCGGCAAATGTGTGACCGTTTTTTGTTGATGTGTGTTTTCTTTGCTCGTTACTATTTTACAGAGTTTTTCACTCCAGTTTTATGGCGACGATTTAATTGAGTAATGTGTCTAAAAATTTATTACCATCTTATTAAGTTTTGCTTTACGAGCTATGATAATAAATTTATTTCTGTTCGTGGTTTTGATGAGGATTATGCGTTTTAATCAATTATCGAAATCAGAAATTTTAACGTTTGTACTACAAAGACTGGTAGAATAGTTTCATTTTATTAGTGGCGTTATAAACATAGTCCCAACGTACCTCGACTTAAGTACTCCAACAATGAATGCTATACTTAAATTACAAAATTATAAATTCTAGGTTGCCATATGTATCATATTATATATTTATACATAACATTTCAGAAAGCTTGTTATCTCGTATTTATATTTATATTTTTTATTGACTTCAAAAAATGGTATGGTTTGGAAACTATCTTATGCCCAAGATCAGTCAGAGAACAGGGTCGTTTTCAAGGACTTTTGTAAAACTCTCACCAGGTAGAAGAAAATGCAGATTGCGTTTAACATAACATATGTACAGAGATAGGCGGCCCGGTGATAGATGCGACAGCGGCGCCGGTCTTCACCCGGCAGGACCGGGGTTCAAGTCTCATCTGGGTCGTTCCCCCATAGTGAGGACTGACTATCCAACTATGCGGTAACAATAAGTCTAGTTAGCCAGAAATGGCAGGCATGACCTAAAAGGTCGTTAGGCCAAGAAAGAAGAAGAAGATGTACAGAGATATATTTTCGATAAACTGAATGTAAAGAAAGGATTGTCCGGTGTTAGTTGGTCTTCACACGACAGGAACGGGTATAGAATCAGATATAGACGCAGGACTAACTATCCCGCTATGGGTAATACTAAGCCTAGTAAAGCCAGAAATGACAGGCCGAGATCGCTCCAGGTTTTAGTGCCAAAGAAGAAGGTTGCAAAGAAAAATATTCAGAAGTTCAATAATCCCAAAGATTACAATTTTCTTGAATTTATATGCTAATTCCAATACTTTAACACATTATTGAATCGATTTATTTCTCAGTACAAGCTTGTCTAAAATGAATGACGATGACCGCTTGTTTAATACTATAATTAAAGTCATTTCAGTCAATCCTTACTGGACTAATCAAAACATTTTATTAATTTTTTTTTCCAATGTGACGGCTGAGCGCCATATTTTCGAATCAAAACATATTACACAATATTTTCCATTCTAGCTTTATTACGTTCACGTTACAAACTCACCTAGTTGGAAGATCTCTAGCATTAAAACATAAAATGATTTCGGCTCTACAGATATAGTTTGTGTGTACTAGTTCATTGTACTACTATTAAAAATACTACTAATCATCAACTCTTTTGCGATTCGAAACGTTTAACAGTTCTTTTGATAATGATAACTGTGTTGTGGTGACTAACAACTCTCAAAAGAGCTGTTAATCGATTCGAATCGCAAAGGTGAAGGAGTAAGAATGAATTATAATCTCATAGCTAGTAGGAAGAACTCAGGCAACGCACATAAATAGAATCCCCGCTGATCGAGATCATGTACATAGTGTAATAAAAAGAAATAGGTGAATTATAAATGTACTTCTGAAATGAGTTCAATTACAGAACAATGACAGGGTATAAATTTTTCAAATAGGTTTAGATAGCATTAACACAATATTATGAAACAATTCAGAATACATTTAAATTCAACTCTTAGCTATGCACTGCATGGTGCTACCTATTTACCACACTCGTAACACAGTTCAAAGGAGTTTTATAAATTATTTTACATCTAAAGTGAAGTTTATCGTGCTGATAAAAAATCTAAAAAATACAACACAAAGTGGAAAAACACTGTAACCACTTGTCAGTATTCATCGATGTCGACTGCACGGAGCATAGTGACGTGTACGATGGTGGTGAAGGGATGGCTTTTAAGAATAAATTTGACTCCACTGCCATCTCCTACCTAACGAACCCATCTCCTCTCTTCCGCCCTTTTCGGCCTGCGCTCCAGGCCAATTGATAATTGGTAGCTTTTTAACGAACTCTCGTTTGTTCAACACACCATCCCCACTCCTCCAACCCTACACACGCACACACACACACACAAACACACGGATACATATACAGCTTAACGTTCGGCTCGGGAGTTCTATTTCTTTGCACAAAACACGAAATCGGTGAACCGTTG
The DNA here is from genome assembly GCA_002091835.1 of Anopheles maculatus. Taxonomy (NCBI): domain Eukaryota; kingdom Metazoa; phylum Arthropoda; class Insecta; order Diptera; family Culicidae; genus Anopheles; species Anopheles maculatus. The sequence goes on along the minus strand of KZ061624.1, from coordinate 427,780 downwards.
TTCATCTACATAATTTTAATTCAGCCCTTCTCTTCCGTGTCAAACGCTGCATACGAAAGAAGGTCTCGCCCAAATGTAGCAGCAAGTGAGCCGGTGTTATTATTCCTATCTATTTGAATACTTTACTCCGCCTGATACGGTACTATAACTGTAACCGCAAAAAATGCGACAAAAAAAAAACCCTCCACAAACCTACAGTTTGGCATAAAAGCTACGTGGAATTTGTAATCTTGCTGGTTCATTTTTGCGCCTTGACACACAAACATGTACACAGCGGAACCTTTCTTCGTATGCATTTTACACTCTACTCACAATCAGTATTATCGGGGCCCGCGTAATATTGCCGCGAAACCGACTCAATTACCGAATGGGAGCATTTCTTTCTCGGCAGGAACGGCAGCATGTCGAGCGCTGTCAGCAACCACTTTCTGCTCCCCACCTTAAACTTCATTGATACACAAACACAGACACATAGGCAGAGGTTTTTACTCTCCCATCCACTTTGGCGAATGTCTCATTTTAATATAAAATTGCCCCAAATATTATGGGGGGGGGGTCTCACCCAGCGGAGCACCCCAAATTTATGCGCCCTTTTTTATTGTGTGTGTCAGCGTGCATGTGTGTGTGTGTGTTTGGTACTGAGAAGCTGAGGACGAGCTGTTGGAGTAGCTGTTGGGTCTGGGAATTTGTGTGCTTATTTATTTCTTTAATGTCTTGTGGCCTCCCGCCTAAAACGGACTCGTCGATCTGGTGCCGGCAGAGTTGGTAGAAGCAGAAGAAGAACCAACCTCACAATTACCGGCTTGTATGTTGTGGCTGCGAGTGCGCGTACGTTTAATCCATCTTGGCGTTTTATGACCCATCGGCCAGTTTTGGCTGTGGCATCCTTATGCGTGCGAGTGTGTGTGTGTGTGTGCCTATGAAGGTTTATAAATAAATGCCCACAAGAAGCGGGGGCCATTTTGTAGCTCGACATTCGAAATCATTGCACAATCAGCATCATCGGAATGTTAACATGTGACGTGTATTAACGTTGCGCTGCTTTATCTCGGTTCTGTGACTGTATTTTTTTTTGTATGATTTGTCCCGTTCTCAGGCGATCCGTCTCGCGTGCGTACAAATGTATGTATGTGTGCGTGAATGTTGTTTTGTTTTGGTTTCTTCCTCCTACTCAGATGAGCTCTTTTTTATGTTGTGGCCTCTTCAATCAGCAACGCAGACAAGAAGCTGTCATTGACTTCTCCAAAATCTGCTTGCGAGTCAATGCTGTAGTAAAGTAACAAAACATCGGGGATGAATATAGAGAAAGATACGGAGAGAGAGAGAGAGAGAGACAGACAGAGGTAGACACAGGGAGCAACATTAATACACAATAACATAATTCTCTTTGCACGCGAGTGGAGCAACGCAAGGTGACGAATGTGAATAACACTAATGACCTTGATAAGCGAATCAATATTCTCTGCGTGGTTGTTATTCCTGTTTCTTGCTCTTGCCGGCATCTCAACGGTCGTGTCAGTGAATACAGGAAAACAATCCCTGTACCGGCGTATCGAGGCGTTGATGAAGGGTTCCGTTTCGATTGTCTTCCTTTCGGTACACGCGTCTTCAAAGATTGAACATCAAAACGCGCAACAAACGTGTGTGCGAACACGAACCGACCACGATAACGCAACGATGCGTCAGCAGAAACGGTTGCAAAAACAACATACAGTCGGGTACGAAATTGTGCAAAGAGATGTGGTGAAGGTTCTGATATGTGAAAGAGATTCGAACTTAGGGGAGAAGCTTTGAAAAAAAAATTATTTAATTAAACTTAAATTGAAGAATGAAAACATAAAATATAATTTAAAAAAACCCGAAATATAGTAAAAGTAGAAAACTAGAACAGATTCAAATATTAAAAGTAAACAAAAGTCTTGATTAAAACCAAACAACTCAAAACGATAGCAAAAACGCAAAGTAGTTACACAACAATTAAAATGAAAAAGAAAACCAAGTGTCATACTTAGCAATGCGATTCTAAATAAATAAAAAAAAGTGTCATATTTGTAATAAAAACGACAGGATACACACTCGATTAATAATGATTAACTATTTTTCCTTGCCTCCTAAAAAACTAAAAGAGTATGAGATTAGAAAACATGATAAGCGGTTTACCAACAAAAGAAAGCTAAATGCGAAAGCGCTTACGGTAGTAAAAAGAGTTACAAGAGATAAGTAACAAGCAAGCGTTTACGAGCAAAGCCACACATAAATAAATGAAACCAAAAATAAGTAAAACATTCAATTACGCATTACTCAAAGGCTATGCTAATTGTTGGTTTAATATTTCTGTTTAAGGCAACCGTTTCGTTTTATTTACACAAAGTCTATTTTAGGTTAATATATTCTTTTTGAAATAGATGGTAATTGAATCATTTTTTTACTCACAAAACCTCTTCCTGTAAAAAAAATAGTCAGTTTTCTAATAACTTATCAAAACATTGTGCGCACCACTGTGCGGTTAGCTTTGAACGCTTCTTTTTATTTGTTATTTCCATCACACATTTCCTGTTGCGGCCTGTAAATAAATACGCACTCTAACATTTCCGCCGCCACTGGGCAATACGGCACAGGATGGAGCAGCATGGTGAAGCAAGGCGGCCGGGGAAGGGACCGGATGAAGAACATCATGCGAATCAGCACTGACCGCACGCAACCATTCACTAAACCCCTTCTTTTCACGCGATTGATTGCCAATGGGAGTATGTATGGGTGTGCGTGTGTGGCGCATTCAGAGGAATTAGCCGAAATATCAGCGCCGACCGGTCATTGTCGTGCGGATTTTGGCATGGATTTGTCCGCCTACCGGAAGCGAGATGATCCAAAATCAAAATATACTTATCGGGCAACATAATGCGTACAAGCTAGAGCCGCATGTGTGTTATGCAACCGAACGGAAAAAACGGTCCATTTATCGTACTTCGATTATGTTGCCATGAATGAACTGTTTTGCAGCGGAGGTTTAATCACACAGCCTGCCTGCTGATAAGTGGAACCGATACCACTCGAGAAAGCTAGCAGTGGAACGCACGAGCCCTGACCATATGAAGTTAAGCCCAGCCCGTTTAGCGTTAATAGAGTAAAAGGTTGTTAATCAATTGTTCCCTCGTCACGTACGGCAACGGCAAGATTAATGCAACAAAGTTGAGCGTTATCTGGACGAATAGGAACGCAGATTATTTTTAAATGAATGGTTTTTGTTTCATTTTTTTAATAGACTGCTTCATTTACAAATTTGTTTTTGGCTCTCTTGTTAAAATGATAACCTTTATTTAATGTTATCTCTATAATATAAATAATTAGTTGTGTATTGCACTATAAGGTAAGATGGTGAAAACGGAAAACATGGCACTCCCATACGTAAAACGCAATGAGTCATTGAGACTCACAGAACGATTTGGGTAGAGAAGAACCGCTTACAGCTTACCGTGGAGCGAAACAACAATTTTCCTTCCCATCCAAACGTACGGCCGAAACTAAAAAAAAAAAAGCTGTATTATCCGTACGCGACAACGACACGTGCCGCCCTAAGATCGGCGCACGGTAAAACACAAGGCGTCTCCATCATAGTGCCAGGAAGCGGTGACTGCATGTGTTTCGCCATCTGAGGAGGTCGATTTGCCTGCGGGGCAAATAGAAAACACAGACTCCTCCCATCCAGCCACCTTCGAGTGGGGCCTAGCCTTGGGACCGGATTATGATCCCAAAAATAATGTTCAAAGGGATGGAAAGTAACTGCGCGTCTTGGTGTTGTGGCGTATATATTTTACGCTGTAGCAAACATACACCCGTTACGCTACATGTGGTGTGCTGCGTTTTGGCACCAACCGTTTGTGGCAGTTGAGCCGCCGCCTTGGGAGACAGTTTCAACAGTAACCGGCAAATTGCCGGCTGTTAGCTATGTTGCTTCGGTAATAAACAAGGATTTCTTCACTTTACTCTTGTAGCCGCAAAAATGGGAAGACTGCGCCATCCGGCAACCAAGAGATAAATACAACTAAAGGACACACAAGCACATGCAAAGGAAAAGGACATGTGTATGGTATACCTTTTTGCAGGCATGTTTAGTTTGGTATGAGCTTTGCGGGTTGAAAATATCCATATCAGCTTTCAGCACACCCGAACGTATCTTTCCCGCTTGATCTGCCGACATTCTTGCAATACAGTCCAGACAATGGAATATAAGATGGACAGAAATTTGATTTGATTTACCATTACAACTTGAACTGAAAAAGCAAAAAGATCTAACAATTGGTATGATAAATTAAACTTTGATCAAATAAAATCTGCTTTACTATTACTGTTGATGACTAATACAGGTATAGTCAATACAGAAAGAGCAAACAAAAATTTTTTTACAAAACTTTCCAATAGAAATCAATTTTGCTATTGAACAAAATGCTTCATTCGATAAAAAAATTGTTTAAAAACCCAACAAAACATCCTGCAACAGTACTCCATTTGTGACCTCAATTGCGAGGCTCAATTCCCGTTGTGCTCCTTTTAGCTCCTATTTGCTTCTTGTGAGCCCTTCGGAAAAGAGATAGGTTTAATGTTTGATCCTGTCGCAGGTTCGCCCCCAGCGTAGTCAGTCGGCTGCTTCGTGGGAAATCTTTGATTATACCACTTCATCCCAGTTTCTTGCTTGTCCTCACTCACCATCATATGCAGATTCGCTTACGACCAGGCGTTAAATCCGGTGGAATGTGGTCCAGAAGCAAGCCGAGGAGAAAATTGCTTTTCGACGTCCACCGTCGACATGGAATGCTGCCAATGGCGCAGTATCATGTCGCTTCACATTTGCTGTTGTGTTTCTTTATTCCACGTTACCAATACAGCCAATACAGCCGTGCTCTGGAAGGAGATGAGTAGTATCCTTTCGTAGCGATGCCTTCCGTGTCCTGCGGGCTTGACACGGTGCAAAAGCGAGTGTATTTTATCGCTTACGCTTCAACACATTTTGGATGATTGGTTGCTGGTGGATAGCATATTTTTATTTATTACCCCGCTTTTGGTACATCAACTCCAGGGTGGAGCTACTCCACGCACAACTTCCACTCTTCGAGCCTCCGCTCCCGTCAATCTTTACTCCTTGTTGACTTATGGGCTTTCGTTTGTTTACAGCGAATTATTTCTAACAGATACAAGGACTCTTTCCTTGTCCGCGCGCGGAAAGCTTCTGCCCATAATGCCGGCAACGGACAGAAACACGAGTGTGAACGTCTGTCAATAACGAATCTCAGAGAGAGAAAGAGAGAGAGAGCGAGAGGGAGTAAGAGTATAAACACGCTTCTTGGAAATCGCAAAGCAAAAGCTGAAGATAAATAAAGCTCGCGAAATTTATTTTTGAAGTACAACGTAAAATACGTACGAGAGCTTTCGGGGCGAACTAAATCTTGTACGCTGCCGTGCTGAATGGAAGAGAAACACTCGTATCAGAGCAAGCAAATCTTGATGTTTTTTTTTTGTTCAAGGATACGACACTTGCTATTCTACAAACGACGCACATGCTTGTAGCGCGTTGTTTGTAGTACATCTCAACAAATCAGTTCAATTGTGCAACACAATTTTGTCTCACTTTAGACGCAATTGTACGCCAGTGCTGGAAGTGTGGATCGAGTGTATTCTATTTGCGACACAACGTTTTTTTTGCGCGTGGCCCATAATAAGTGTACTTCTGTTGGGGTGTTTGTTTAGGTGGATGTTGAAGTCTCGCCGTTCCACCGTTTTCTCCGAATCTTAAACTGGCTCCGTCGGATAAATAAATCTGGATGTCTTTCGGTGGAAAAACAAACAGCAAACGGTTCCAGCAATGTACGTCAAACGACTGCAGTTTAATTTCACAATATTTTCTCATCACATTTTCATGTTCCAAACAAAAAAAAAACGTGAGCCTACAATAACTTGTAATGTGCTGTCGTTAAAAACAAAGTTAAGGCAATATTCTTTCAGAGACACAGCTTCTCTTAGACTCAATATGCAAGATTACATCTCCGAAAATGATATCGATTAACAAAGCCGGGGACCGACAACCGTCCATCTTAAAAGGTTCTAAAAACCTTCAAAAGTGTGGTTTTTAATTTTCATAAATAAAGCAAAAACATCACAAGCACGATGAACCTTCCCACTTGCTTTCTTTTGCTTGCGACGACAACAAGCATGTATTTCGATTAGAGTCGCTCGATTTGCGATTGTCGGATCCGATAAGATGAAAAAGGTCTCGGGTACCAAACCAAACCCCGGGCCCGGTCGGTCACGCTAATCAAGATGGGCCGGCCAAGAAAACATTTCTGCGTATTTTTTTGATGCTTAAACGCAACTCTAAGTTGTAATTGGACGTAATCTGGTGGAAAAGAAAAATATGACTATAATGTTGCTTTCCAGGCACCCACCCACGTGGAAAGAAACACACACAACAGTTAAAAAGCCTCAACGTTGTTCTGTTCGATTTGACTGCAGCACACTTTAATTCGGAGAATCGTTGGTTTCCATTCTGTTTACAACAGCTGTTCCGAAGGTCATCAACAAATGTGTAAATTGCGCCGAATGGCAGCTTTATAATACAGTGTAAGTAGAGCTTCTATTTTTACTTACAAATGCAGTGCAGAGCCACACCACTGTTTGCTGCGTGGGTCATCATCAAAAGTCCATTAGTAGAAGGTTGTTACAGCCAACGCTTCGGTTGGCGTCGTATCTTTGGTCAGGTTGCTGGAAAATTGGACTCATTAAACGCGAAAATTGGAAGATGCAAGGATTATACGGCGAAAGCGTGTACGCGTGATATGTGCGGAATGTGATAATAATTCATTTGCTTATCAAAACCCAATGACACGTGGGAAGCCGGAAGAGGCCCATAGCGAATAAAGGGAGCACGAATTCATCCATAAATGCATCATGCTCACATTGCGCTGGGTGAAGGGTAAGGCATTCGCAACGGCAGTAATGCATTCGCTTCCATTAAGAGCGATTCATTCCATAAATAAATTATCTTCCTTGCCTTAAAAAGCAGGGTGATCAAACACGTTGTCCGCGAAGAAAAGGTACAATGTTATATTTATATTTTGCAACTATCATAAAGGTTTGTTTTTGATTTTATTTTTCCATAAAACATAAATAAATTCTTCTCGTACGCATAAATTATTTTATCTTAATTTTGTTTTACTTTTTTTCGTACACAAAAATTTCTTTTGTTGTTTATTCTCTTCGAAGTTACTTTTTATAAGTAATGCATTAAAACTTCTGATAAGAAATGGTATTGTGCTAGTAATTATAAAAAAAATTAACACAATAATATATACGCAATTTTATAGAAAGAAAATCAGATAAAATTAAGAAAAAAAAATGATTATTAGAAGTTAATACTATCAATATCAAATAATTCAACAAACAATTAAAGCCAGAACATAAATAGTTTGACATTCCTTCACGATGCACTCAACCTGCACCACGATGCACCAGAATGCGCCGTCGTCTCTACCATAATCATGTTTTGTCCTCACCACCTTTTGTGCTTACTCCGCCTGTTTCGGCCCACAAACTCAACCGATTAACATATTTTCCACCAAGCATTCACACACACAAGAATGTTTCGCGAAGGGGTCAAAGGCACGTGTAACTCTATCTCTTGCAGAAGAAAAATGCAGAAGTCACATACTGCATCGTTTCGCAGACCTTTCACTTTTAGCTTCATTCGGTTGTTTTGTTATTTGACAGCCACCAATTTTCATCCCACCGATTCGCGCCACCGTCGAAGCTTTAAGCAGCACCTACCAAATCTGGTGCTCCAGCAGAAATCAACGTCGGTTCTTCTGTCGGTCGCTTAAAGGGTAGGAATGTCTCAAAGCCCATTTATCTGGCGGAATCAATCATGCATCTTAACTGCATGCTGCTGCACATTCGAAGAGATGATGCCGTTTTTTTCTCGCGTTGTTTGTTGTGTGGCCAACGGTAAAACAAAAACAGAGAAA